>NW_006499159.1:5602331-5636435 GCF_000471905.2 Amborella trichopoda
TTGCCGAAATTCTAATGTGCTCATCTTTTCATTCATCCTTGGTTGTATTAAATTTTTGTCGTAATTTTTCAATTTTAAACTAAACAATTTTTGCTGTATCATGTTTGGATCCAGCCGAAAATGTGTGGAATAGAAAATATGAATTTTGTACGGTTGTTCAGATCTAAATTTTATATTCTTGAAACATTTGTGATTCCTATGTCAACATTTGATATTTGTTTTTGCTGAGAGCATCTGCAAGTGACAGCAATGTCACGCCTCAATCTGATGTTTGTCACTGCATGATTGGCTGAAGTTTGTCTTCAAAAAGCAAGTGTTCTGCCTTCATCTTGTCAATAAATTGTGCGAGTAACATTGTGAGACATATTCTATTACCCAGAGGCTTGAACATTCTCATGGAAAAGCTCACCTGTATGACCAAATCCTTAGTGCCCATAAAACCTGATTATCTCCTAGATGCTTGAACATGTGCATGCACATGCTCACCCAAGGAACCAAATCCTTATTTCTTAAAATTTGATTAGATGTCAACTTGGTCTTCGTTGTTCCTTGGTCTAAACCCTGGAGTGGCAGGTACTTTTGAGCTAGGTGTTTTTCATTTGACTTCCTATTTTCCTTTATAGCTATAGCAAGATTGTTAATAGGAATATTTCTACTACCTTTTGTGTGCTTTTTACTCACAAATTCAGTGGTGAATGCAGATTGTTCCTGACATAGCTTGGGGCAAAAGGAGCCGTGTGATACTGGATGTTGGTTGTGGGGTTGCGAGCTTTGGTGGTTATCTATTCGACAGGGATGTGCTCACCATGTCCTTTGCTCCCAAGGATGAGCATGAGGCCCAGGTGCAGTTTGCGTTGGAGAGAGGGATCCCTGGAATATCTGCTGTTATGGGAACTCAGAGGCTTCCATTCCCAAGCAGAGCCTTTGATGTTGTCCACTGTGCACGCTGTAGGGTCCCTTGGCACATTGAAGGTAATAACTCTTTAACAGGTTTGAACTTGTGAAGGCAGGGACAAATTTGGATCTCTAAGTAGACCTAGTAGTACTTTCTTTTCTGTATGGCTTTCTATATTAGATCCAATGGGCTATGGAACACTATAATAGATGCTATGGAACATCATAATAGACCATTGGCTGTCCAATGAAATGATTGATGGTGATGGAGATGCAGTGGGACTTTACCATCGAGTCATGTCTTATTCTGGGGATGGCGATGACACTTATGCGCTGTAGTTTTTCCATTGTGTATTAGATTGTACTTCTTGTTGGTTATGTACTGTTTCCCTTCTAAACTATAGGATTATGTTGATTGGATTCTTAACCGTTGCTTTGGGTGGTTAATTACATGTTTACATGGGCACTGTATTACATTCACATGCAGGTGGTAAACTTCTACTAGAGCTAAATAGGGTGTTGCGTCCTGGGGGTTACTTTGTGTGGTCGGCTACCCCTGTTTACCAGAAGCTGGAAGAAGATGTTGGGATCTGGAATGGTAAATTGCACCACCTTTACCTTGAAAATGGGCATACCTTTTAATTTTGAATGATCGCAGATGCAGGCCAATAAAGCACACAATGGCATATCTTTCTGCAAGTATGTGTTAATGTGAACATTACATATGTATGAGATTTTAACATGTAGACTCTACTTGGTCACAGCCATGGCTGCATTGACAAAGTCCATGTGCTGGAAGATGGTGGTCAGGAGCAAGGATAAAATAAATGAAGTTGGTGCTGCAGTATTTCAGAAGCCCTTGTCAAATGAATGCTACAACTCTAGGCAGAAGAATGAACCTCCGCTATGCCAGGAGTCTGATGATCCAAATGCAGCTTGGTTGGTAGATTTCATTTTTTTAATTCAAAGAAATAAACAAAGAGATGTGCTATATAATTTTCACAAGAAAAAAGAAATACTCTCATATTGGAATTTGGAAAGCAAACCATCATCCACTCAGGTAATCACGATCCAAAATGTTGGATGGCATTGAAGAAGTGGGCCAACCTTGTGATCATGCCTTGTTCTGTTTGGTTCCTCTCTCTCTCCATCACTGTTCTTTATTTCAGCATATGGTGCTGACCCCAATGGATGTGGCTTAGCATAATAGATTGGAATGTGGTGTAGCGCCTGAAGATTAGTAGTCTAACTTGTAATTATTGGAAAATAGGGAAACTTTTGCACTGATTTGCAGCTAAATTAGACCTTGTGTGTGGCTGCATATCAGGTATGTGCCCCTGCAGGCGTGCATGCATAGGGTGCCAACGGATGAGGGACAGAGGGGATCCCGATGGCCTGAGACATGGCCTCAGAGACTGGAGAAACCACCTTATTGGCTCAACAGTTCCCAGGTTGGGGTCTATGGAAAAGCAGCAGCAGAGGATTTCACAGTAGACTATAAGCACTGGAAACGGGTCGTGAGCAATTCGTATCTGAATGGTTTAGGAATCAGCTGGTCCAAAGTAAGGAATGTCATGGACATGAGAGCCGTCTATGGAGGGTAAGTGTGCCAGAAAGGAACCAATCTGGCTTATGATTAACCATGCTATGCTTATTAAATGATCACTCCTTAAAACTATGCAACAGTTACAAAGTGGGTTCAGATTGACTTCAAACCAAATTTCAGACAGCTAGGATATGTTTAGAAATCCGGGCTTAGTTGTGATTTTTTAATGTTTGAAAAGCCTTTCTGTGGGAAGCTTGGTTAGCTCAAAGCCTGAAACCATGTTGCCTATGATCCAGAGAGCCTTTGTGCCTGTGGTATCAATAATGGGGGGAATGGTGGCCATATTTTTCCCAAAGAAGTGGCAAGTGGGACTTTTCTCATTTCAGTAAACTAGATTGTAATTTTTTGATGGTAAACTCATAGGGCCTTTATCCACTTTTAGCTCCCTTTGTTTTTTTTTTGTTCTGTTTGGTGGATTTTACTTTACCATTGTTTCTAGAACAACTTGATTGCTGGTGACTGAGTTATGATTCAGGCATTGACTTGTTGGATAACCATGGTGCTTTCATTTGTTACTTGGCAGATTTGCTGCAGCTCTGAGGGACATACAGGTGTGGGTGATGAATGTGGTGCCCATTGATTCACCTGATACCCTTCCCATCATATATGAGCGGGGTCTCTTTGGTATATACCATGACTGGTGTGAGTCTTTCAGCACCTATCCCAGAACGTATGACCTCCTCCATGCTGATCACCTCTTCTCCAAGCTCAAAACAAGGTACTCATTGATTTTTCAATAGATTACGCCCAAAGAACAAAAAAAAGAAAGAAAAATCTCCATTATATCTGTAGTACTCATAGTCCAGATAATAATTTATTTTATGAAGCTCAACCTCTCTCTCTCTCAGCTTTGTGGAGCTTTTGCACAGTAATCATCATTTTCATTCTTTTTGCTCCAAGCTTTTCTGAAATGAACAAACACTGCTTAAGCAGAATCCTCTTGGTGAGTGTTGATTTCCTTTTGGCAATTTTTGTAATCCTGTTCAAAATTGTCCTCATGGCTGGAATGCCACATCTTCCCCAAAGTTGCTCAAGTTTTTCACCTCTGGCAGAAATTGAATGCAGTTCTGTGAGCTCCTGTGAGGATTTATCACTTATAACTGGATTCAATTTCTGGTTCTTTCAAATCATTAAGTAACATAACTGCACCTTCCATAGATTTGGTCCTGAATATGAATGTTATGCCCTCATTTGGCTTTTGACCTATTGTTATTGCTTGCTTTTTGTTGTAGTTGTGTGAGGATTACCTGGTTATATCCTTAAACAGTTTGAAGTAACCAGTGGAATATATGTATGAATCTAAATGTGTATGTTTGTTTGTGTGTTATGTTGGCTGTTTGTGTGTGTATGTTATATATGTATGCTTGCATGTATGTGTTATGGCAGCTATTGCCTGAGATTTTGGAGTTACATTGGGCTTTTTTATGGAAGAATGGGGAATTATACGCAGGTGCAATTTAGAAGGAGTGTTGGTGGAAGCAGACAGGATACTGAGACCAGAGGGGAAGATGATAGTGCGAGACGCTGGGGACACGGTTGCAGAAGTGGAAAAGATTTTGAAGTCAATGCACTGGGACGTGCGCCTAACCTACACCAAGGACAAGGAAGCACTTCTCGTTGTCAAGAAATCCATGTGGAGACCCAAAGAGTACGTGGCTCCCCTTTCAGATTCCTCGTCCTCTGCCACTACTGCCACCACCTCTTAGACTCAATCAACCGCCCAATGGAGAGCAAAGCAAAAACGGCCGCAGCGTCCTCTTTTTGTAGTCCCTATTCTCACTTATTCCCTGAAGAAGTGTGGAAGAGAGAGAGGTAAGAACCCTTAGGTGCTTGTTCAATATTAATTATCGAGCATTGTAATTTTTTTTTATTTTGTTGCTGCTCGTATTTTTGGGATGGTATTCTCAAAGTTTGGCATTTTTGATGTTTTTGGGATCTGAGAGAATTCTCATATTTGTAACATTTAAATGATTTTTCATATCTTTTGATGAAAAAAAAAGCAGCCGCCACGGAGAAAAAATTTGACCATGCCATGGCACACATTCATGACTAGGAAATTTACCTCTTACTTCCAGTACGAAATCAAGGACATAGCTACACTTGTGGAAGAAAGTAACTTTGGTGTAGAAAGTGATATTGCGTTTTCCTAGTGATATACACTAGTGTAGTATGATTCATTTCTATACTGTATTACTAAGAGCTGGTTTAGGCATGTTGGTGTATCAAAGTTTGGCTCCAATCTAACCTTGCTATAAAAATGTTTTAAGTTCTGAAGGTATCTATCTCTGTTCAGTGGTACCCTAGTTGGCAACTGCTCGGCTATATTGTTCTAGAACCGCGCCTATTACAGAAATTGCCTCCTTTTTTTAGGCTTCATATGATCCTAAGAATAAAGAAAACAGTCTATTTGGTATTAATTTCCGAAAAAAGATCATAACCTTTATAATATTCTTCCGCAAAACATCTAAATTTCTTTCACTTCTGAGATCGATGAGTTCTCAGAATCCACCACACCCCAAGTATCTATTATCTATACAAGTCACCCAAGGACCGGTTTACAACCTCTGTCAATACGAGTCGGCCAAGGAGTGGTTTACTACCTCTGTCATTCTGCGGCTGTATGATGCACAAGCTTTGTAGATTATGCCACCAACAGGACTTCTGTATGCCGTTGCATCGACCTTTTGGACGGCTGTATGATGTACAAGCTTTTGTTGATTATGGCAACAACAGGACTTCTGTATGCCACTTAATCTTGTTGCATATACCTTTTGGACCGTATGAGTATAGGTTTTCTTAGAGAGTGAGATTTGCCCCTCTTACAACATATCAATTTAAGTTGGCTAAAGTTTATATAACGTTATCTTAAAAAGTAGCCTTAAGCTGTACCTCTAAAATATTTCAAAAAGGTTGTTTTGATATTGGAAAAACATCTAATTAATCATCTTGATGTGTAGATACAAGAAGAAAGAGATTTCAGGTCTTAAAAATAGTACATATTATGTGGACCATCCATTTTCAAGATTTCCGTGCCTTTATAGATTTATTTGATTTGAACCATTGCCTTTATAGATTTATTTGATTTGAACCATTTTTGGAGTTTAAAATTGATAATAAAAACCCTCTCTCCCATGGCAGCAATATAATCCTTCGGTAAGGAGGGTTTGGAAGAAAAAAATGATTGTTTGATAGGCACGTGAAGGACATACTATGCGTGAAAACCGCCTTACAATGCACATAAGCAAATCGTTCAGCTAGAGGGCATGGAAGTAAGAAAAGGCCACACAAACTTGTGCTTTCTAGATCAGATCTCTTTAGATCCCATTTTGCTCATACATCTTCTAATATCATACGGTGGGGTGGATCGTCCACCTTGCATATGTGTATGGGATCGTTAGAACGGCAATTCGGATTGATCTACTTTGGTAATTTAGAAAATATTTAAAAAATTAAGAAAAATTAAAAGAAGGGTTGATGGGGTGAGAATTTAAGGGAATTTAAGAAAATATTTAGATTAAATAAAAAACATTTAATATATTAAACAAAAAAGTAAACAAAAATGAAATTGGCAGGGAACCAGGTTTGGACCTATACCTTTGCATAATTGATTTTCGACCAATTCAGAATCTGGATCGACGATTTGGATCACATCGCTAATCTCAGGGTGTAATATTGATGAGCGTCAATATTGAGGAGATGATAGCAACTAGACGAGGTGGATAATTTCATAATCCCATTTTGATCAGAATCCTAGGGCGTTGTAGTAAGCCACATAAATTGGAGAAGGCTTGCACCTGCTTGTGAATCCTCTTTTCTTGGACAACAACTTCCGGATTGGGTGCGAAAGGGATATGCAGGGCATTAGCCGTTACTGGTAGGCAGTGGTGAAGGGAGAATCGGACCCATGAAAAAATAATCTCTATCACTCTCCATCATTTGATAGGATAGATAGTGATAGCACTTTAGGATGCTAGCTTTTGTTTGATCGTATGAACAAATCCATGTGAAAATGTTATTGTATCTGTCATTATTCTATGTTAGGGAATGTGTTTGTCATTTCCGATGGGTGGGATGAAGATGGAGAAGAGTTAGATGTACAATTGAATTGATGTTTGTTTGATCATTGATGAGTTACAATCGTCACTGTCCAACATGTAAGACATTTTAAGTGGTTACATCATGAATCCATGATTAACTTTTTGGGAAAAAAAAACAAAAAAGTTCGGGCTTTGGAAATCCTCATCTTGGCTTGGGGTTGCAATGGGCCACACAACCCGGTCAACTCAGCCCTAAAAAACTAGGGCTTGGGCCATGAAATGTGGTTTGAGGGCGGGGTCAGGATCACGGCCGAGAGTACGGCCGGGTTTGGGCCTCTTTTTCTGTGCTTGTTCTTTTTTTCCTCAATTCGGTCAAGGCCAAGCTAGGCTTTGGCGGCCCTATGGTGATTAGGGCCGGTCCAAGCCCGTTTAGTCAATTGTGTCAATTATCTCCTCCTTGATAGTAAAATCACCAAATTTACCTCGTCTACATTCATTGAATAAATTTATGAATTTCTTCTCACTTGCTACTATTATGAAATTTTTACAAACATTTTGCCTCTATATGTCTCCACCTCAAGCCATGCACCTATCTAACTTCACCATTCATATTTTCCTTCATATAACCTTAGTCTTATACATACCTTGTGTTCTGATCCCAATTGTAGGGTCCTCGGGAACTCCTCACTTACGTAATTGGGAATCCCAAATACCGGGATCCCACCCAAGATAATGTACACAATTGACTAAGCACGAAATAGATTAATATATTATAAATCCAGCGCAAGAAATAAAGTAAAAATTAAAATCACACAACGGTACACAATTTACGTGTTTACCTTATAAGACTATGTCCATGGCATCGGCACGTAGAAATTCACTATCACAATGAGTTTTACAATTTGTAAGGCTACGTCCACAGCCTCGGCAAGTAGAAATCCACTATCACAATGAGTATTACAATTTTGGGTTACAAGAGATACTATTATCTAAGAGTTGGTAAAAACCGTGCCTCATCTTCCCTTCTAAACTCGCTCTTTTGATTGAGCAAAACCGTTGATCAATGTCGTATTTCCCACCTTAATATCATTACCAAAATGATAACCTCGAGATAAACCAAAAAACTCTCTCTCTTGAAGTGAAAACTTTACCCACCTAAAACCCATGGAAATAACCTCTCTCTTGGAGGTCATGTCTCTCCTTTGGAGACCCATCTCCACCTTGGAGATCCCTTCCCCAAAGATGTAACCCTCAAAAGGATAAATATTACATTTTCTTTACCCCTTTTATAGAGAACATTATGTTTCTTTCTTACTCTCCAATAAAGCCCCTTTCGTTTCTACCATAATACTATCTATCTTTTGTAGAAAACATGGATGCGGTAATTTTAACTATCACTAATCCTAACATATACATTTGCGCAATAACTGGCTTGTCATATGTAATCTTAGAGTCAATGTAGTAGTTTACCAAGAACATTTTTCTATTGGCATCCTTTAACTTGTACTTATTATTTTACAATGCTTCCTAAAGGTCTTTAGTAAAGGAACTCATGCATACAAGTCAAAGATCGGGTCATTTGGCCACGCACATGTAAATACTGCTTCCTGAAGGTCTTTCTTTAGCAAAGCATTCCTGCATATAGTCATTTTCCTCCCATTGTTGTCAGTGCCATCCTCATCAGAGGAAGGTTTTGTTTGGGTCATCAAAGTGAATTTATCTCAGTAAATGCATACACATGTACACCTTTCACGTTTTATAAATGGTATGTGTAAATTTTGTTATTATAGGATGTTCCTTCAAGCTTGCACATCATATATAATGTTTTTTTTTTTTTCCCTTTATGGGAACCACTTTAGAATTACCAGATGATTATTTTATTCAAAGATTGTATATAATGAGATCATTTACTTTTTGTACAAGGAGGTTACAATTATTTATGACCATTCAATGTGAAATCTGATAGTTTGGGTGGGTCACAAATTTTGAGAATTCTTTTTTTTAACTTTGGATCGTGGTCCATAGAATAAATGCAACTACCCAATTTTACATTCAATAATCAAGATTAATTGTGACCCATTATACTAAAGGTAAATAATCTCATTGCGTACTTTTTCTTTATTTAAGGGACAAAGTTTAAGTGTAAATAGTTTCATTGCGTACTTTTCCTTTATTCAATGGACAAAGTTCAAGTGTGGTCCTATAATCACTCTTTTGAAAAGTGAATAGAGAGTGAATGTCCGAACCCATTCTTTTCACTTTTTGCGTTCAAACCCCAATTCTCTGTTTTTTTTTTTTAATGGAAGCTTGACCCAGACTTTCCACTAACTTCTTTTCAATTTTTGTGTCCAAACCTCAACCTCTCTTTTTTTTAATGGAAACTTGAGCCTGGCTTTGGCTTTGGCTTTCCATTAAAAAAAATTGGGTTCGTACATCATATATTGACTCATCATTTTTTAAATTGAAAGGCTGGGTCCAGACATTAACCTATTTACCAAAAATGGATTTAGACATAGATATTGAATGTCTGGCATTTCACTAAAAACAGAAGCTACCAATTTGGAAATTGGATGTCCGAACCAATGGTCATTTTGAGCTAGAACAAAATATAGTAAGAGCTAAGCATAAAATAGAAAATACGTTGTTCCTTTCTTAATATCTACTTTATAGAGGTTTGATTTTTTCTTTTTGGATATAAATTTACCTCAGTTTTATGCTGAGGTTCTAATGGAAATTTCCTTGATTAAAACCAGTGTTGAAGATGTCGACACTGTTGAAGCACTTTGGGAATACCAGCTCCAAGTAACATTGATACTAGGAATCCATTAAATGAATCATAACCTGGTAATTGGAATGATGCTTTCGATCTTAAAAAGTATAATGCCCAAATGGTGGGATGCTTCAAGGATGCACAAGCCTCCCCATTAGTATAGATTAAAAGAATAGAAAATAGACGGCTACGATTTTATATAAGGAAAAAGTTTATATAAGGTTGGTTGCAACCTTAAAATTTAGAATTACATATGCACTTCAAAAATCTATAGAATGTTGTTATGATGTTGAAAAACCTTCTAATCGACATCGAGATGTGTGAATATGAAAAAAAAAATTGAGTCCCAAAAAGAGTGCATCTTACAACACAATATCTAGACCGTCCATTTTCAGGATTTTCATATGTTTATAAATCTACTTGATTTTATCATTTTTTGAGTTTAAAATTTTATAATTAGATATAAAAATAGATTTTTTAGATAATTTTAAGAAATTTACACCAAAATTACATGCTATGATAAAATTTGGAGGCACACCTTAATTGGATTGTTTTGGACATCCATGCTTCGCAATTAGCCCGACGTAAAAAATATAAAGAATTTTATAAAAAGCAAAATTGCAATCCAAAAATCTTGTGAAATAGATTTGAACCATTTGGACAACCCAATATTTTTAGATTGAAATAAAAAATCTTTCACTTTCAAGACAAAAGTTACAATAAAAAAAATTCAAATCAGAGTTGAATTTTTTCAAATGGGCCATCTCTCACCCGTTCATGAACAGCAAAGACGTCCAAAATCCCAAACCCCATCTCTTTACTTTCTCTCTCTAAACTTGAGTCACCAAAAACCAATCACCCCAAATCCCATCTCTATAAAAACCATCCATCTTTTGCTCGAAGCTTCAACACCGAAAGAGCCAAAAACCCCAAATCCCATCTCTGTAAAAAACATCCATCTTTTGCTCCAAGCTTCAACATTGAAAGAACGGAAAACCCCAAATCCCATCTCTGTAAAAAAAACCATCCATCTTGGTTGTAAAAAACCCTAAATCCCATCTTTGTAAAAAATCACAAAATCCCATCTCTGAACCGGCGTACCTTTTCTTTTGATTCTAATCCTGACCTCAATTGCAGAAATGGAAGAAAATGGATGAGGAAGAAGAGTTGCAGAAATGGAAGAAAATGGATGAGGAAGAAGAGTTGCAGAAATGGAAGAAAATGGATGAGGAAGAAGAGTTGCAAAAATGGAAGAAAATGGCTGAGAAAGAAGAGTTGTATGGTCCGAAATGGAAGAAAATAGATGAGGAAGAAGAGTTGCATAAACTAGGGCTTAGGCTTTGGCCACGGTGCCATTTTCTCTCTCTAGACGTCAGTTGCAACTCATTTCCACTTCACCACCATGCTTGTTGGCCTGCATAACTACAGCATCAGCTTCCAGTGGGGCAACTATTTTCTCTCTTTTGTAAATGGAGCTGGTAGGACTTGTATGAGGAGAGAGCGTATGTTATTGTGAGAGGAGTACAAATATGCCTCCCGCCACCCCTCCGCAAAACTCATTTTAACGTGTTCACACCATCCAAACAGTCCAACGAACTAATAAAAAAATATGATAATATTTCTTAATAAGGTTGAAAAAATTAAAATGTTTTTCAATGTAAAGGTTTTTTTTTTTGACATCCAAACTGACCTTAAATATGCTCCATCTGAAATTTCCAATAAATTAAAGATTTTAAAATTAAAATGCAAATAAGACCGTGGTTTCCATCCCTTGTATTTTAACCACTTCAATTTCCAAAGGCATGTGATTTAAGAGCGCATGAAACATGCTCCTGCAAGGCATAATGTAAAACAACTCCCTTGGGCAAACGAGTAACATGGGAAGATTTTTTATCTAAAATTATGTGGTCCATCTAAGTATCATCATATGATTGTTTTTCGGAAAAAAGATGGATAAACACCAAGCTCTTGAAGAGTTCTTCAATTTTGGGATGTTATTTTTTCAGGCACATGAAAAGTCCTATTTAATTTGTTTTTCTTTGGGGTTGCTCCTCATGTTCTTGTGGCCCTCATCCCCAAAATAGTTACTCCTATTATGGGTTTTGCCCATATGAATAAATGCAAAAAAATGCCTAGCAAATCTTTTCACTTGAAGGCCGGCCCGGCCCGGCCCCCCTTCAACTATCATTATTAGGAGACTGCGTAATAAGAAAGTATGGGTTGTATGAATCGGCTACACATGCCGCTCCCCTCTAAAATCCAATTTAGATATGGATTTTTAATCTATTTTATTTTATGGATTCATCATCTAACAAAGGTGATCATGAATATGAAAAATAAAATAAAATTATAAAATTAAAAATATGTTTTTTTGATATTTTTTGGTGCAGTGTCAATATGGAGGGTACGATGTATACAATGTCCATCTTTACGATGGATGTTTGTGATTTAGCGCTCTTGTGACCACCGACTCAGGCTTTGGTGAGTCAGCCGACTCACCTATTACCGTGCGGTATCCCTTGTCTATCTAACGTCCATATATAAGACGGATGTCAAAAAGTGTTACCACGACCGGTTAAAATGGACCGTGAAGAAAGGAATTCAAAAACTAACATTTATATCTTTTGACAAAGAAAGCTACATCGCTGTCATAGTTGGGGTCATTGAACTCTAGAATGGAAATGTTGGACTGAAAATAAAACTTTGAAATATATTTTGTTGGGAGACCGCACAAGAATAACGTGAGTCACCGAACACTTTTCGAAGGAGGAGAGCAACGTATGGTCTCTGTGGGGCACGCACGATTGTTCCTTATCCACAAAACTGCATCCACCACGAGTCCCATTCATCATTTTACTCTCCTACTCTATCTCTCTCTCACTACTCTTTCTCTCTGTAACAATGCCAGTCAGAAGCCATGGCTAGTTCTTGCACCACCCTATTGGCACCACCACATTTCCCTATTCCTCACATTTTTTGCTGCCATTTTGAGTTATAGAAAGACATGGATTGTTTTGTGCCCACACCAACCAGAATATCGGCAGCCATGCCCAAGAAGCGGCCATTTCTGCATTCTGCAAATAAATGCAACAGGGCCTTCTTCATTCGATCATCTTCACCAATTAGGGTACTCTCTCTCTCTCTCTCTCTCTTATCATCTTTCCGTCTTTTGCTCCATCAGTTTTAAAAAGTATAATTGCCAAAACATTTCATTCTCCTACTGGGAGTATATTGTCCATCTACTCCCTGGGGAAGAAATCATATTGGGAAAATTTTTAGATCCTAAATTTTGGGTTGTGATCTCCAGAACTGAGGAATCAAACCTCAAAGGGAAAGAAAACTAACCACCCACATTCTCTATGTGCCTCAAAAAATGACATCCTAAGAATGCACAAGAGCTATCCAATTTTTTGAGGGAAATATCTAGATGTTTAAGAATTCATAATCCAACTTTTTTCTTTGAAAATAATCATATAGTGATGCTTGGTTATCAAGATTTTGGAATAAAAAACAAATCCTTCCAAGTAGCTTTTTTGCTCAAGGGAGTTGTTGTATTTTATGATCCCCCTGGAGTATGCTATATGGCTCCTAATTTAGCAAAGTTAATGAAAACAACTTAAAAGAGATCAACTACTTAACACCTCATTCTTTTCTTGTTGTTTAATTTTAAAATGCCCATCATGATGGGGCCACTAATAGGCTGGTCAGCCCGACCCTAACTAGGTCCTGGTACACAAAATGTGGATTGAGGGATCAGGTTAGGGCAGGGCCGCAATGGCTTGAAGATAAGGCTTGGCTAGGCCTAGGCTATGTTAGCAAGAAAGTAGGCTAGGGCAGGGCTGGCCCTATAGAGACCAGGGCAAGGATCGGCCGAACCTGGTGCAGGCCACCTGTGGCCTCCCCTACATCTGGAGTCAGACACGTTATCGAGTATCATAAATCGTGGGAGGGGCACTTTCCAATCTTGCCCCTCTATCAAAATCAAAGAAGCTGTACTTATTGGGTGCGATCTGTATTGAGTCGAGGCTCTAAACAATCGAAGTAAATTGTACCTTCAAATAGTGTCGAAAAATGTGGTTTCAATACTAAAAATTTTTGTGGTAGCCTTAAAATATATTTTTATTTTTAATTATAAAATTTAAAATTTGTATAAATCCAACATATCTATAAAATCTTGAAAATTGACAATCCAAAATGCATTACAAGATGTAATATTTCCAAAAACTTGAAA
This sequence comes from Amborella trichopoda, assembly GCF_000471905.2. The sequence goes on from NW_006499159.1 coordinate 5,615,870, forward strand.
TATTTTTTTTTTTGTATATTCATGCATCTTGATATCAAGATGATCAATTTGAAGATATTTAGGCATCACAACAGCCTCTTCTAGTAATATTTTTGAGGTGAATTCGTAGCATCCCCTTTGTATAAACTTTTGTCCGTACTTATAAAGAAGACGGTTTTGGTGCATCCCCTCGTAGACCTGTTGAAGTGCAATTTCCTTAAAAAACCATGTCAGAGAATGGATTTTGGACCTAAAATTTGGTCGTCTCAACCACAACTATAAGGAATATTTAAAGTTAAATTTACAACTTCTAAATTTAAATTATTTTTAAACTTTGTTTTTGAATTGTTTATCGCCTCTCATTTCAATTGTTGGCGCATCATCCACTTATACAGTGGGTATCATCCTGGTTTGGATGCAATTTGATGAGATATTAAAAAACGAGCCACAGGTTGAATAAATCCCCCAATTTAAACAAAACTCCCAACCAAAATCTTCGACTCCTCATCCTTATAAGAACTACAATATTTTTGTAATATAGCTTCAATAATACTCAACATTTAAAACAAAAAAAAGAAAAAGATAATCTTAATATTCTCTCTCTCAACTGACCTAAAATATTTTTCAAATTTCATGGCTTGGGATGTGTTATAAAATTCGAGTTGACACATTCGTAACTGCTTGAAATATGACGGACAAGAGTGATGGTGACTTTAATAAACTGTATCTCTATATACTTTCACGTATAAAATAGTCGATAAACAAAAGACAAAAAAGTTACAAAAATATAAAAAAAAAAGTGAACTTCGAATTTCAGACCTCAAAATCCACAAGATTTCGTGTGAGAAGGAATAAGTGTGCAACACTCCGAGCCGAGAGGAGAGAGAGAGAAGTGCTTGGAAAGAGGAAGGGAACAGAGCTACTGAGGAGGTGACTGGCCCCTGTCTTGGACAAGGACAAATAGAGTCCGCACAAATTTTGAAGGGCAAGATGAATACAGACCGTTCAATTTTTTAAGATGAAGATTTGTACGTTGAAGAACCTAAAATTTAACCTTTTTTTTTTTTCTCTAAAATGATCCTATGATAATTGTTGGGCGCATACCAAAATTTCAAATTAGTTTTTAAAAGCCAAGGGACTAAATCCGGCTACTTTTTAAGTTTACACAATTTCATTGACTTTGACGCCCAAAACAGGGGATGGTGAATGACATGGTGATGTGCCTGTTGAAATTGGTCTGAATTGATAATTTATTTTTTTAAAAAAAATATCAAAAATAAATAAAATAAAATAATAATTAAAACAAGAGTTTATGAAGTGAAAGTTAAATGAGATTTAAAAAGACATTAGATAAATTCAAAAAAATAAAAAAAATATAAAACATGGGATTTTAGGGAGAAACCGTGCCGGGACCCATACTGCCTTAGAACTAGTTTAGCCCTAGCTAATTCTCCATCTAAATCAACAATCCAGATCGTGAATCACAAGGTTTAACACCGGTCTATAGCAGTTTTACTATAGCGCTCATCAAAGCTCTATTGTTAAAAAGTGTAGAACTGTGCTTTCTTCACTTGATGACCAGAGAGCAAGGGATGTAGATAAGTCTGTTAAAAAATAACTTACGCTTATTGACACAAGACGGAACCATACTTGTTGAATTCAGGCTTGGGACATGGCTCCAATGGTTCATATGGTGCCAAATTAGTGACCACTGAGATTTTTTTGGATTTGTAGGATAAAAAAATCAAAATCTCAATGTGGTTAGTCATTGTTTGGTAACTTTATTTAGTTTAATAAAGTGATCATCAACTTTGAGATTGAATACCATGAGACCATTTATTTTTTATGTTGAAAGCTTTGCGGTTAGATTAAAATGTATTTTTTACGTTAAAAGCTTTGCGGTTAGATTAAAATTAAAGGCTAAGCACAAATCATAAAGTTCGAGAAGTTTTGTCTTGAATATTGTGCACAACCAATAACACATTCCTAGCCACCGAATTTCAAGTCCAACAACTTTAAAAGGTTGTGACTTCTCTATTAAAAAATAAATGGTCTCATTCTATGAATAAGAAGACATGGCTCTTCAAAGAAAAGTGATAATAAGCATCCACATCTGTTTGTTTTTGGACAGGGCACCTATGCACTCGACACATCTGTTTGTTTTTGGACAGGGCACCAATGCACTCGATGTAAAAGTAAAACACTTGTCAATAGAATAACTATTCCAACAAAACAATAGGGAAAACTTACTTACTTTTCTACCATATATATATATATATATATATTTTCTGCATCCCTCATCTTCCATTTATTTGATTTGAATGGATGGTTGAGATAGCCCCAATCACAATGTCATATCCATACATTTTTTATTTTTATTTTTAAAAAATAGTTTGATACCAAATCGGGACATCCACTCCTCTCTTAAAACCGCACATATGAAAATATAAAAAATATTTTTGATAAATAAAATGATCAAAATACTTTTGAAAGTTTTGAGATATTTTGATTATTTTATTTTTTAAAATAAATTTGTTTTATTGTTTAGGTGATCTCTATTGAGATGATGATACATACCAAAATTCTTATTCATATGATTTGTCAAAAAAATTAAAAATAAAATACTTTGAGACTACATATCTAAATCAAAGTAGCTCCCTTATGACCTTATGGCTGAAGCCATCCCAACTATCCATTCAAATCGTACTGTGATATGGGAATGTAAGAAAAATATATATATTGATAAACAAGTATAGTAAGTTTTCCCCTAATCTCTCATCTCACATAGAAGTGGCAAATATTTATCTTGAAAAAGTACCAACAAATGTGCCTTAAAATAAAATTCCAGTAACTTTTTATGCATTATTACATCATCTTGTCCATTGATAGTTGAACACTGATGGTTTGTCTTGCGCTATGATTCTTGAGCATGTCTTCTTGCACACTAATTCTCATGTATATATTCTTGATCATTTCATCTAGTGCTCCTATTTCACTTATCCCAAATCCAACAACAATCCTATGAGAACAGTATTGTATACAGAAATCTACCAAAGTTGGACAAAAGAAGGAAAAAATTTATATAAAGGTGAGGCCCTAAACAATCAAATTAAAATGCACCTCAAAAATCCACTAAAGTAGGTTGTTTTGACACCCAAAAAATCTTCATATCAATCATCTCGACCTTGTAATCTATGAACATGAAAAAAATGGATTTTAAATCTTTTTTTAGACTGTCAACTTCTAAAATTTCCAAGTGCTCATAGATCTATTCAATCTACACTATTTTTTAAGCTTTAAATTTTTATAATTAGAGATGAATATGAATTTTCACACTATCAGTGTTTTAGTATGGAAACTTCTTTCAGTACTATTTAAAAGAGCACCTTACTTTGATTGTTTGGGACCCCAGCCTTATAGAAACCACACCCTAAAAAAAATGTAGCTGAGGTTATCGATTTATCCGGTCCCACAATAGCCTCTATCCATTGACCAATAATCTGCGTGGAGAGCTCGCGTTGCATGTTCTCGCAGAGGCATACAATGCAACAACTCCCTCAGGCAAAAGAGTAATTTGGGAGAAATTTTTTTTTTTAATCTGAAATTTTGCAATCCATTTATCATTAAATGTTTTTTTTCAAGAAAAAAAAGAAAAAGATTTTAAGTTCATGAACACCTGGATCTTAACCTCCAAAATTGGAGCGTTCATATTCAATCTTAGGACATTAATTTCTTTGAGACACATAAAGGGTCCTATTTAATATTTTTTTTCTTTTGAGTTAGTTATTAGGTTCTAGAGGCTACATCAACAAAATTTGGAGTCCAATAAATATCCTGAGTTTTACCCGTGTGAGCAAATGCACAGTATGCTCGCATAAGATTCGTAAATCCTTTTACAAACTTTGAAACGAGGAACATCAACTCCTCCTGGTGCACGCTTGTTATTACTTGTCCAAAAAAGAAGCTTCTTTGGGTAAACCAGGTTCATCTAATATAATTACATGCTTCACAAGGAAAGGATGCCTACCACTTTAACATTGGAGATTACAGTACTGATCTTCTCATCACCTACTAAAATCCATGCCTGCCATTGCCCCAATTCAAGTTCCAATTGGGTAGGACTCATGCCTAGGCCAACATATTTAACAAATTTGTTCAAAGGGAAAGAGATTTTTTCTTAAATGTAAAGTTGTCCATGAGCTAGTCATAGTCCCACATAAAAAACAAGCCATATTTTTTTCAGAATAGCAGTAGGGCACCATAGAGCCACTTGAATGGCTAAATAATGATAGATCATGCGATCCACCACACTACAGATATCACCCAGCTCATAAGGCCCATAAGCGAAAGGGCATTGGCTCGAGGTTTTTGGAACAAATTCAACTTGAGATGCATCAGAGTTACAAAGGGCATTGGCTCGAGGTTTCTGGAACAAATTCCACTTGAAATGCATCAGAGTTACACATTCAATTCTTGCTTCCATTGTATACAAAATCAAGGCTTTAAGACACTGCCTTACCAATGCCGCAAAGTGCTGGGAATGTAGGAATGACCTCTAGGTCTAGGTGGTCAGTGTAGCAGGGTGTTACAAAATGACGTTTGAAGTTCTATTATTCTCGTGGTCTTCAATTGACCTTCTAAAGAAAAAAAAGAAAAAGAAAAAAAGAACACAAAAAAAGAAAATGAAGAACAAGAAGAAGAAACTGCAAGGTAGTTAATTTCCAAAAATCAACTTTTTTAATTAATCCTTAACACAGTTCACTATCTTTTTTTGAGTGGATCAACCAAAAAAATTAACTTTTGAAACCTGATCGCTCTTCAACAACTTGCCCTAACATCTTCACACCTGATCCCTCTTCAACAACTTGCCTTGCATTCAAGGAACATTGTTGCAGTCAGTTCTCAGCATATTGACACAACCCTCCATAGCCTCTTCTAGGATTGCTCAAGGAAGAGTTTACTTTAGGCATAATGACTTTATTGATATTTTCACCCGCCGTGTCAGGTGTTAAGAGGGTTACATTTTGTGACATAATTTTGCAGTAATTATTTCATGTATTTTTTTACAATTCTCTAGAAATTAGTTTGTCTATATTTTGACATGATGGACTTTTTTATTTTTTATTTATTTTAATCTTCATAATGTAAACTTTTTTTTTCGAGTTCCATCACCTTTTGCACATTGAATTATCATGCTTCCCTGCTAATATCTTTTTAGATATGAAGATTTTTTAAGAGTCAACTCTTGTTGGGCAATACTTTCATTATTCATTGGAATCATATTCTCTTCCGTCTTTTGTATTGGCCATTTTGAACTTTGATATTATGCTCCATCCCTTGCTCTCTAGTAATCAAGTGAAGAGAGTAAAACCCTAGGTTTTTGTACTGTAATGCATCCACATACATCACTCAATCCATCCCCCATCCATGAAGGAGCATCATTAAACAACACAGACATTTCACAATGATTTCTTGGAAATTGTTATTTATCACCCTTCTTGAAATTGTACTCAACACAACAGACACTTGAGCCTTCAATGTTAGTGCGAAACAACGTATGCATGTTATGGTTTACTGCGTTAGCAAATGGTGATTACAAAGGTGAACTAGGCTTCACAAGCTTTTCTAAATGATTTGATGCTTATTATGATTTCTTAATTCGCATGCAGGCTGTGAGGTTCTCGGGACCTCCTAAGTTTGAAGCATCAAAGTTGAAGGTGGTGTTCTTAGGTGTAGATCAAGAGAAACATCCAGGAACCATCCCCAGAACATATACCCTTACCCACTCTGACATAACTGCAGACCTAAACCTAGCTATTTCTCATTCCATAAATAGGAATCAGGTAGAAATTGCAGAGCTTATATCATTCAAGAACTTGTACTATTCATTGTATCATTTTATTAGAAAAAAGTGTCACTTGAATTTGTAAAGAAAATCATCGAGCGTCTACAAAGATTTCTTATCGCCTGCACTTTCATCTTCATGGAATGGATTATATTATATTCTGCAGTATGCCATGAAGTGTTCCTATGACCTTTAGAGGGAACATCAATGCGATACAAACTCTACAATAGGTGTGACAAATGACATTCTCTTCTCTGGCTGAGCATACAAAGCATGTAAATTTATGAGTTTTCCAAGAGTTTTTGATGGATCATATTTGTCAAAGGATTATTCACTGCATGTTGATCACTGTTCTTAGAAGTTAATGTAATTGTGATTCATATTATGTAGCTGCAAGGGTGGTATAATAAGCTACAAAGGGACTATGTAATAGCTGAGTGGAAGAAAGTCCAAGGAAAGATGTCTTTGCATGTACACTGCCACATAAGTGGGGGACATCTCTTACTGAATCTCGTGGCTGGATTGCGTTTCCATATCTTCCAAAAGGAGCTTCCATTGGTAAATTATTAATTTCACCAAATTATGTCCTTAATCCTTTATAAATATTTCCTAGCTAGATGAGTGACTTTTAATCCACAGAATAGAGAACAGAATGAAATATATGACTTCATACTTATTTAAATTTCTTTATATATCATAATTTGTTGGGTTCATTACAGACATAATGACATTTAATTATATGTAATGACTGCTGTTCTTTTTTAACCTTTGTTTATTTCCTTCTGCATGTCTTATTTTTCTATCTCTAGCATTATTTTTTTAGTTTCATATCACTGGAATTACGTCGGCTTCAATTGACCCTAATGTTTTCAAAACCTTTCCCATTAAGCGATTTTCTTTCATGCCGAAGTACATTTAAAGTGGAAGGCAACCCTTAACCATCTCGAATTTCCATGGTGGTTACTGGCTTGTGTGAGATGGATAGATCTCATAGATGGATAGATCATTGCATGTGTCCCACACCACTAGGTCAGGTGGGGATTGGATAAGTAGATATATGGCTGAGGGTCTATGTAGGCATGTATGCATTTAGAAGTTCATATAGACTAATAGTTTTCATGCTCTTAATTACGTTGAATTCAACAAATTTCTACTGTAACTAATTAAATTTCAATTTACCCCAAAAATTCGATCAAATGTGAAATGTCTCTCACAGCAAGGACCTCCTCGAGTGTTACAACTGACAACTCACTATAAGCACTACTTTGTAGTGTTTTAATTACATCCATGTGACCAGGGGTCACCAAAATACTGGATGTTTCTTGGGAATTCCCTATACTTCATCCTTCAAACAGTTTTGATCGAATAACACATTTCACCTGTCACCTTATGTTGGTTTGGCTTTGATTATTTGAAAAAAAAAAAACAAAAAACCTCTAAGACCCTTGTTCTGATTGTGATCCTTTGGTAGGTTTTAAAAGCATTGATTTATGGGGATGGTGTACTTTTCAAGAAGCATCCAGAGTTAAAGAGGTCTCTGGTTTGGGTCTACTTCCACTCCAATTTGAAGGAGTACAACCGTGTAGAGTGTTGGGGTCCTCTACAGGATGCTGCACAGGTTGTTTGAGTATAATTTAGCTAATTGTTGGTTTTTATGAATGAGTTAACTTTTTCTTAGTAATCTCTTCGTTCTCATGTAGGGTCAGTCATATGAATCATTAAATTTTGAAGAGTGGAAGGAGCTCAGTCAGAATATGCAGCCAAAATCATGTGGAAGTCCTTGTAATTGTTGCTTTCCTCCACTGGGTATGGTCCCTTTCCATCATGACTTGGAAGAAGATCAGCAACATTTCTTATCCCACCAAACATAGATGAGAGAATCTTGCAGTGACGAATCCACTAACAAGAATGAAAAAGGGACTGGTGCACTCCTATTCTTGCTATATGCATTCACATTCAATTCATGAATCTCATGTACAAAATCATCACATTTATCATACTCAATTTTTTGCAGTGACAAATACACTAACAAGAATGCAAAAGGGACTGGTGCACTCCTATTCTGGGTATATGCATTCACATTCAATTCATGAATCTCATGTACAAAATCATCACATTTATCATACTCGCAATTTTCTTTCTTACATTTTGATGAACTAACAATTTTCATTTTACCTATTGCTTTCTTTATTTTTCACATTTTGTATAAGTAGTTGTTCATGCAAATTTTACAAGTAAATAAAGTGCTGTCTGAAAGTTCATTCACAATACTAGATTATCATCAGTAAATCTTATCATGGACACATCATAAGATTATATAAAAGATTATCTGGTACGAATACTAGAGAAAATGTTACATTTCATGTGAAAATTTATATTGAATCTAGTGTGAATGCTAGAAAGAAAAATTATATATGGCAGCACCTTCTCGTTAACTTCCAATGGATTCTAAAACATGTCTCACGCTCCAATCTCCATTCATGCAAGAGAGTACGCATCAGCGGAAACCTATTCTAATAAGAATCAGGCTACATTTCAAAGTAATAAAGGAAAGTACATTTGTGCATAAGTTACAAGCAATAAGAATGTTAGCACTGTCAGTAAATAGTGATGTGGTTTCAACCAGAGTTATCAGATTCGCATTGGAGACCTCTCCATTTTAGCCAGCAAATGGAATTATAGCAGATCCAAGCAAAAATCTATAATATTTGTAATAAAATGCCGATTTCAAAATATCAGGGCATGCATCGCTTCGGTTTGGAGTCTAATCCCAAAGATTCTATAGCATAAAAATGAGGTCAGTAAGAAATAAAATGGAAAGAAAAACAATGCTGAAAAGTGAAAAAGCAAATCACAAAGATTTATCTCGTTCAAGGCTCTCTTAAGGGCAACAAACTTGTTCTTCTACTAATCGGAACAGCATCATGCCAGTATGGGAATACTAGTTTGTTTTTGGACCACTGCACCTCTGTGAATGCATCAGAGCTCTTGCAGGTAAAGTAATACCGAGGATTGGATGTCCGAGTTCAAACCCACCTTTCCCTCCCCTCTTGTCTCTAAGCTGTTGGAGACTGTAATAGGTGTGGCTATGGAAAAGGAGTGGTGTGATGAGTATTTGACGACATCTGGTGCTTACCTGAGGGGTAATATTTAGGGCTGGTGTGAGGAAGAAGTTATGGGGTGGAAGGAAAGGGGGAGAATCTCCTAAAAATGGTATGCATTGAGGGTTGGTATTCTTAGACTGGCCTTTTAAAACCTTAGAAGCAAAGTATGATCTACATATCACTTCGCTTAGCACCTCAACCTAGGCTAGAAAAACCTCTCCTCTATAGCCTCAGCCTAACAAAAATAAATGGCAAGACCCTGGCAACGCCACTCAAGTATGATGTTCTCGCAGTGTGCTCCCTAAATTCCTCCAGAACCTCTTATATAATCAATGGACTCTCCTCTTCTTTAGCCATATGAGGTACGTCACTTTACTCTCCTCAATTTGCACTCTAACCAATTTACCCTTGAACCGCTCTTTTCCAAGTTGCTTAGGATTCTCATAAGAATTATCCTCATACTCTCCCTATTCCTCCTCTTCTAGTGTTTGGTTCCCTCAGAACCAACACATTAGCATCTTTACATGATTTCCACGGAGGGTCAATAGAAAACATCATCCTAACACTAGAGTTTGCAAGATTTATGCCAACTACTCCCTAATCTGCTGGAGGGCTTCATATCATTGAACAAGTCTTTGTAGGATGGATTTTTGCCAACTACTCCTTACTTAACCACGCCCATGGTCTTGTCCACACGCCATACCTCGACCAAGACCCTGGTTCACAATGCCTTCGCCTGCCATGGCTGTGAACTCATCTAACCTTACTATAGAACTTTCCTAGACCTAAGGAAGGCCACTTCCTAGCCTCCAGGCAGCCACTTGAACAAAGTTCCAAACTTGGGAACACTAGGATGGCAATAAAAAAAACCTCACAAACTCCCTATTGACCTTAGAATAGAAGGCTACATCACAAAGCAAGACAGCATAAAAGGAGTATAGCAGCAGAGAGACGACCCTAAAGACCTAATGGACACCTTAAAACTCTGGGACATACCCTAAATAATTTAAAGATTGACCTCTAGCCCTAGAACTTGCTCTTGTACCAAGTTGATGTACGCATTGAATTCAAATAAGGTCAAATATCTTCAATTTCAATAGGTAATTGAAAACCAAAATTGTGTAAATCAGTATTAAATTTTAAGAATTTGTTTCAGAGTCCAGCAGATGATATTACGAATCCATAATGGATTGGAATCTATCCTAATACAAAAAATTGAACACGGTCAATTTTAAAGCTAACCTACAGCCTGGAGAAAAGAAGTTGGTGTGAAATAACTTCAAATTAATTCCAGAAGTTGCCATTAATTAGTTCAAAGGTTTTGAAAAATTAACGAGGTGTAAAAAATTAGGGTTCTGATTCTAGATGGCAAATTAAGGTTAAATTTCAATGGATTATAGATATAGAATTCTAAGGATAACCTATGGGTTAATTTTAAGGTTTTAATTGATTTTCAACAAGGAATGTTTACTCGATCGGAGGGTTATTATAATAACAAAAAATTGAAGAAAGAATTAGGAAAATATGGGAGAAAGTGAAAATCAATAGCAAAGAATGTTAAAAAAAATCAAAGAAAAAATAAGACAGAAGGGAAGGACGTCCCTCTCCAATCAAACAGTTCGAAGCCCTTTCCATGGTTTTACTTTCTCAAAGATCTCAAAATAAAACATCCTCATCCTGTGGGGATGGACGTCCCTCTCCCTCCCTCCACTTTTTACACATACTTAAAGTAACCTAAAATACATTTAACTGAAATAAACTAATAAAATGAACAAACTGCCGTTGAATTCTCTGGAGCACCCAAACGACAACATAACTAAAATAAATTAAAAGCCCAAATAAATATACTTTCACTCGCCAAAAAATTTAATAAAAAACAAAAAGCCCAAATAAAAAATTAAATTTAAAATGGAACTATAGAAGGCCATGATGCCTTCATCAACTATGGAACAAGCAATGGGAGTTTCACATTAATAAAGGATCTTGATTCAAAGTCACTGCTTCGGGTCGAATTCAAGGTGTAGCGTCCCAAATATCCTACACTAAGGTGAACCTACAATTATCCAAGACTATATCTAGTTCGAATCAAAATAGCCTAACAGTGTTACTGAATAATATAGTAATTAATAGCCTCAACAAAAGTCCTAACCAAAAGTGTTACTGAATACTGAGGACAATAAAAGTCCTCAACAAGGGGAGGAGTGCACATCCAAATTATGCAATGAATTCGTGGAAGAGTGGCGTTTGAGGTAAATACATCAAAATATACATCACGCCTAGTGACCAAACTCTTAAATGACAGAGCCCCAAAATAAATTGTTGAAGGATCAGTAGGAACAGCAATATGTTCGCCCATTCAAGAAACGAATTACAGACTTGGGTCAAGAAGAGTGGATACTTGATGCATAACACTTCCAGATTGTAAGACATCCATATGTCCATTTGGGGCGATAAAGAACTGAATTCAAATACCTTTTTGGGATCTGTATCCATTTTATCAATTTTCCAAATTTCTAGTTCTATGCCAACCTTAATTAAGTTATTCAAGGTTTCCTTATTCTTATGGATAGCCTTTTCCTTTTTTTCATTTTTGATCAAGCCACCCGGATTTTAAGGGTCCCATCACATAGTATTAATGGTCTAAGATTGTAAATACCATGAGCCAATCACCATAGCCCAACTAGAAGTACAATGGTTATGTCACATATGGAAGGTCCTCTATGTTGCCAACATGTTACACTCATTTACAATGAAAATTTGACTTATCTTGTTCTTTCGAGATATGATGAAATGAGATGAGGAAATGTAGCTTTAGTGCTTCCCTTAGTTGCGTTTCTTCTTTCTTCAAAGGAATGTCTAAGACACTGTTTGGGGGGGGTGGGAGTAGCACAGATCTTAGTTATCTTTTCGGGCAACCAATCATGGTGAGGGGTTTGAAGCCACTTAGTCAAACGAGAAGGCTCCAATGCTCCCATCATACTCCACATCCATGACCCAAATCCAATTAGGGAAAAGAGTTGGTAATGAGATTCCAAAATTTCCGTCCAGACAGCAGAGTGTGATAGGAACTTATTTAACCGTTCTGGGTATCATGCAATAAGGATCTCATTGGTTAGGTGGTGAAACCACATGCAACAAACACGATTCCAGTAACAGCACTTATCCAGGTGTTTCCTCATCTCAACCGAGATAGACAATGGCCTAGGGCAATAATGATCTCATTGATCAGATAGCTAAAAGTATCTACAATTAGTTTGTGGTGAAGACAATCACTATATATTGTTCATAGTGATCAAACTACATTTGGTACAATGATTGTGATTCCTATGACCTGAATGACTACAAACAGGGGATCTCAATTCCAGATTTCCGAATCCCTGTTCTCGATCATCTCTGGCTTTTCTAGGTGTATAAATGTTGGACAATCAAAGTACAACCGACCAAAATAACTGCAAAAATCTAGAGCCCCCTACAGAATCAACCACACATCAACAAAGCATGTCTATGGCCACCATTGCCATCTCAGAGAAGCAAAAAAAAGGAACACATGGATAGAATCGCATAACGAGAGCATTTCAGAGTACATACCCATAGAAAAGAGTAAATATAAAATAAAATATAAAGTTATAAACAGTCTGTAGACCATATGAAGACTGAGAACGACAGGAGAAATAGCACCCTTGATAGCATTGATACTCACATCAATAAGTTCAGCAAGTGAGCATTCCTTCAAGATCTGTTGAAATGGGAGATCACGAGGTACAATTTCACTAAACTATTTCCCAAAATGACAAGAAAAATCCTTGAGTTTCAAAAATTCTCTTTGCCTCTGAAACCAGGAGAGTGCAAGAGAATCAACATGAATAAATTGGGATAAAAAAGAACCACAAACAGTACGGACTTCATCATCTAAAAAGCAAAAAAGAGAAGAATCATTCAAACACCAACTTAAAATCAAATACTACGAAGAGAAATAAAAAAACAAACCCCCAATTTGAATAGGATCGAGTCCCGTCCCAAAAAGAAGAGAAAGAGCATTTCAGAAAGAAGTAAATTTGATCAACGAGAAAATAAAAGAGAAAGTAAAGGAGGGAAGCATTCAGGAAGGGAGAGACACATATTCAATATAATTACGGAGGGAAACCACGCAATCCAATCGGCAAAAAACCAAAAGGTTGGGAATGGAGACCTGCTCCTTGAAAAGGCGTTCCTCCTCCTCGTCCTTGTCTGTGTTGTAATCCACCGATCCAAACAATGAATAATCGTGGCAGTCATCATTGTCATAATGTAAAGGAGTTTCATGGAAGCTGCTGCCCTGTGTACTCTCATCCTCATCAGTTTCATGGGAGCTGCTGCCCTGTGCACTCTCATCCTCGTCCGTTGTGAAGTCCTCCTGCGTATTCTTCTCCTCCTCTACCCCTCCTGCACTGCTTACCTTGACGCATCTGCTTCCATGGCAGTGATGAAAGGAGAGAGGGAGGGGAAGAAATCCCTGTGATAGCGCGAGAAGGAGAATAAACAGGGTAGGGGAGAGAGAACCCCCATGCCTTTTCTCTCTCCCTGTGCGCCGAGCCCAACGCCTTATGGCTCGATTCCATACGAGGAGGGGAGTGAAAACTTAGGGCCGCCGTTTTCTCTGCCTCGAGTTGAATCGGTTTTTGGCTTCCGATTCTTTACTCTCGACGCGGCTTGAGCTCCTAGAAAAGAGGCCCTGCCCTTTCTCTTTAAGCTTCTGAAACTTGATCATCCATTGGTCCACGAAACCAGACATTCTTCTCTCTCTTTCCTCTTTCTCTCTCTTCTCTTCTCTTCTCTTCTCTTCCGTTCCCTTCCTTTTTGGGTGACCGGGAAAATGGGGAAAATCCTCAGAAGGGATTGAATAGATCACTTTCATTTTGTTTCTCATGACCCCTCTAAAACCTTCTAAAGATATGCAAAGACCAGAGGCATCACCAAACCGCGCTCAGTGAGAACCAGGTGAACAGGCAGTTTCAGATAGAGAGAGGAGAGGTTCAACGAAAAGGAGCCGGTTCAACCCGCTTAACGTTGCAAGTCCCGAACTATAAAAAAAGGTGTTAAAAAATATAAAAATAAAATATCTTCGAGTACCCTATGATTTGCAGACCCACACATTTAGAATAGGGTGCGGTTTGAACAGGCCCTAGGCTCTAAACAATCAAATTAGAGCCTACTTTCAAATATTATCGAAAAATGTAGTTTCAATATAGGAAATCTTTGTGATAGCCTTAAATTTTTTTTATATTTATTTATACAGTTTAAAGCTTAAAAAATAGTGTAGATCATCAGATTTATGAAAACTTGAAAATTAACGGTCCAAAAATGTGTTACAAAATACGCTATTTTCAAAACTTGAATCTATTTTTTTCTCGAGGCCATGCTTCTTGATGTCGAGATGATCAATTTGAAGATATTTGAACACCAAAACAACCTCTTCTAGTGAATTCTTGAGATAGGCTCAAATTTGATTGTTTAGAGCATCGGCTCTATATAAACTTTTTCCATAAGTAAAATTAAAAAAAAAATCCAAGAATATACTATACGTTTTCTTTTTATGCAATTGACCTCCAACCTAATCTTTTCTTTCAATTTTTTCCCCAAAATATAGTTGCTATGCAAATACCCCCAAAATAGGGGCTCCCGCACTGTGTAAGTGCGGTCCGACAGTAGGGCTCCGACACTATGTACAGTGCGGTCCGATAGTAGGGTTTCGGTACTGTGTAGGGGCTCCGACACTGTGGAAGTGCAGTCCGGCAGTAGGGCTGCGATACTATGTAAAATGTGATCGGGTAGTAGGGCTCCGGTAGTGTATAAAGTGTAGTCCAACAGTTGAAAATGGTGGTCCAACAGTAGATGTTATTGGATTCCAAGACTCCGACATTATGTAAATAACGGTCCGACAGTACTCAGTTTCTATCCCATAGTTGTCTTAAGGTAGTCCAGCACTTATGCACTCCGATAATGTACTACTCGAGTCCAAAAGTCAACGTCAAATCTAGCCAAAATGATTTTTGTATACTTGGAAGGGCAATTCCATCTAAAAAATGGACTTTTTTCCTTCGGGGTATTTGCATAAACAGTTTGTTTTGGGGGAAAAAATGAGATAAAAAATTAAAAGGGGTAAGTTGAATAAAAAGTGTGGTCTTTAGGTTTTTTGTAATTTTCTATAAATTATGTCAATCGTATAAAAATTTTAGAAAGCTTTTCTCCTAACCCTTTAAAGTCATTGAATCACATTTTTATTTTATATTTTCGTCCCAAACAAATTTTAAAATAACACGAACCATATTTCTCTCGCACTATCCTCTTTTGCCTGACCATCACTCTTTCTCTCCCTTTGGTTTTATGATTCGCTAATTCTCAACCTTTTACTGGGGTCCTTTGAAGAAGTGCAAAGTTGGATTTTTTTGCTCCCAAGAAGCAAACCAATCCACATACTCAAGCAGCAGCTCCTGGTTGAGAATTAGGTTTTGCTCTGCTGCAATGCATCCCCCTGTGACCACCTTCCTTATTGAGTCTGCAAATATCTTAGATACGCAGTCCTCTTCGATTGCGAATTTAGGGAAGTTGCACTGAGCCAAAGGACCAATGAATTTCAGCAGAGCAAGGAAGCAGCCTCCCATGATTTCCAAAGCAAAGACAATGGGCCTATTCAAGATGGAAGCTCCCTCAACTTCCCAAATATGAAAAAATATCCATGATTTTTAAAAGAATGACCAACGGACTTCTTCTTCTCTTTCTTATTCTTTTGTTTTTTAACATTAACTCGAAAGATGTACTTCTTTTTTTTAACATTAACGTGAAAGATGTACATGTATTATGCTTTATAAATTCGTCAATAGTGGCTATACAAGTCAAATCCAAAACCTACATGCTATCAGAGGAGCTTTTGTAATAAAAACTGGTTTGCATCATTATTAAATTACCATCATATCTTTAGCTGATTTCTCTCTCGAATGTACAAGTACCGGTGCTTGTAAAATCAAACTAGAACGGTTAATTGAATATGGGCTTAGATGTGGTTTAATCGGTCTAATCGGTAAACTGGCCGATTCAAGCGTTCTAATAGAGCAAGTTTCGGACGGTCAAAAAAATATTGTAAAAAATAAAAAAATAAAATACAAAAAAAATCTACTAAAATATTAAAAGCAGATAAAGAATGATTAAAACAAAACACATTCATATTGAAGTTGAAAATTAATGAAAAAATAATGGATTTTAAACCATTTTATATTTTTCAATGGCTATTTTCAAAATTTTCTAAAAAAGATGGAAAAATATAAAAGTGAGTATTAATGACCAAAACAATTTTTAATATTTACTATAATGTAAAAACTATTTAAAAATGCATTACAAATAAAATTCTTTATTTTTTAAAAAATACATACATTTTTTTGAAATTTATTTTTTAAAATGCCAGTTGATCACCATAACCGCTCAAAACCGAAACCCACCACTGGTCGATTCCGATCTAACCGGTCGATTAATGGTTAAATTGGGCACTCAAGGTACACATTTGTGGACGAGCAAATGAGAGCCCAAAATAGATCCGTACCCAGATGAATCCATCGAGCCATGGAAGAACGACCCCTTCTCTTTTTAACCTGAATTATGTTCGGCCCTTCGCCTATCCCATCCAATCACCAACAAACCTCTCCTCACTTCTACGCTTCTACCTTTCAAAAATACGAGAGGGGTTTAGGGCAGAGGGAGTGAGAAAGAGAGAGCCAAAGCCTTTTGGCTGCTGGTTAAGGGAGAGTTATGCAAAGGAAAAAGATAAAACCTAGAAAGAGAGAGAGTGAAAGAGGGAAAAGTAAAAAGCCATGGTGAGAACGATAATGTTATTTTAAAATTTGTTTGGGATGTAAATATTGTATAAAACATGATTTTTTGGGTCTAAAGGGTTAGTAAAAAGATTTTTAAGAAAGTTGATACAGCGAGATACATTTCAGAGTCACGGGTCTATTGAGAAATCTTACATCAAATTAAGGTGCATGAAGATATTTTCTCAATATAAAAAATATATTTAAAACGCGATTCAAAGCATATCCAAATAAAGTTAAAAATTAAAGAAAAATGATTCTAAATAAATGATTTGTGTCTATACTTTTGAATTTTTAAAAAAATGGAAAAAATGTAAAAATGAGCTGTAAAGGCCAAAATAATTCCCAATAGTTGCCAAAATGATAAAAACATTAAAAAATATATTACAAACAAAATCCTTTATTTTATACATTTTATATAATTTAAAAAATAAAATACACAACTGTTTCACTCAAATTGGAATCAATCAGTAGCCGATTCCCATCCAACTTGTTAGTTAGAATTTGAACCGCCCAAAATTTCCTACAGCGGTTTGATCATCTCGAGATCAAGTTGCATGGACATGAGAAAAAAAAAAAAATGGATTTCAAGCTATGGAAATAGTGTATTTTGTAATGTATTTTTGGACCATTAGTTTTTAAGATTTTCCAGTGTTATAGATCTATCGATCTACACTATTTTTAAATCTTTAAACTTTATAAATAAATATGAAATTACATGTTAAGGCTATCACAAAGATTTTGAGTATTGATTTCTCAACACTATTTGGAGGTAGGCTCAAATTTAATTGTTTAGAGCCTAGGCTCTACACAAACGGCACCCCTAAAAAAAACATATAATTGTTATAGATATAAATGCTTGGTCCAAAACAAAACGCACAGCTATTAAAATACAACCAAATATCAAAATTAAAGTATCGTTCTTCCTCTATATCATGATGGTGCCCGTCATTAAATTATCTCAACATTGAATTGGGATTATGGAAGTCATTAGTAGACAATGATAGATTTAGCTACACTAACCATTTGATGAAAACTCAGTTAATCCTAATTGGCTGCCTTTAAAGGAATTAAGGCAAAGGTTACACTGATCCCAACTCCTATATACCATTAATGTGAGACCTACAAAGTTATATGTTATTTGTGCAAGGAGATTAACCTATTAAGAAAAAAGATAGAAAATGATGAAAAAATATGTACTAAAAAGGAACTCTCAAGTTTGTATGTCACTTGATGGCTCAGTATATAGGATTCGGTATAAAACCTTGAGTGCCCGTGTGATTTAATGACAAACCAAGCAAGTTGTTCATTGATATTAATTTTTTTTTTCATTATATTTTTATATTGTTATTTTTTGGAAAAAGTTCGTATAGAACCAAGGCTCTAAACAATCAAATTAGAGCCTTCCTCAAAAATTTCATTATAAGAGGTTGTTTTGATGTTCAAATACCCTGAAATTGATTATCTTGAGATCAAGATGCACGGAGATAAGAAAAAAAATGGATTTCAAGTTTGTAAAGTGTATTTTGTAACGTAATTTTGGATCGTCAATTTTCAGTACTTTCAAGTTTTTATAAATCTATCGATCTACACTAGTTTTGAAGCTTTAAACTTTATAAATAAAGATGAAAATATTAAGGCTATCAAAAAGATTTCCAATATGGAAACCACATTTTTTTACACTATTTGAAAAGTAGGCTCTAATTTGATTGTCTAGAACGTAGGCTCTATACAAACCGCACCCCTTAGTTTTTTTGGTATTAGTACCTATGGTATGTGGAGGACCATGTTTTTGAGGTGCCCGATCGGGCACCTCAAAAACCGATCCGAATCTACGAATCGGCGACCCGGATCGGGATCGGCTGAATCGGTCGGATTAAAGCTTAAAAAAAATCCGAAAAAATTATTAAAATTCATTATAAATATTGTTTTTTAAGAATCCAATAAGAAATGAGGGTACTTCATTATTAACTTTCATTTTTTTCATCAATTCGTGAATAATGGGATGCTCTTTCCCTGTATAAACTTAAGTATTCAATTTGCGTAACATAAAAGAAAAATCATAGAATTATTATGGATAAAATATATAATTATACATGAACTATAATAAAGAGTAGACTAAATCAATGAAAGAATGGCCATTAAAATCTCGTTTTGGAGGAAAACCCTAATCCGCTAAAAAAAGCCAAATTATTACAGTTAATACAACTTAACTAATTATAATATTATATACTGAAATTATAATTATTAGTTTACATTTTATAATTATTTTATTAGATAAATAATAACAAATTAAAAATATTTTATAATATTATCTAATTTAAAATGTATTATTGACAACTGTAAGAAAAATAGTACATTACATTATTTGTAATGTAAAAATTAATAAATAAAATAAAAGATTTGGTTATCAATGTAAAAATTAATAAAATATGTATAAATTTTGGAAATAACACTTTATTTTATTATATGCCCAACGAGGAACAAAAATTAGCTCAAGAGGGGATAAACTCTTATATGGCCCAAAAGGGGATTCGAATGAGGGGATAAACTATTATATAGAACAAGCAGGGATTCGAACTTGAGAAGTCAAAGCAACTAACATTAGTGAAAACTATCATGCGTCCTTAGCATATGTGCTTAAAATTGATTATTAATAACATATATTTACATTCTGTTTTCATTTAATGATGTTTGGGAATTATCCCACATCGAATGATGAGTATTCAAATATGCTATATAAATAACTATGTCATTGGAAGGTAAACACAAATGTGAAAACACAAAGGCATCCGTGCACTCGTGCATGTGTGTGTCGCATGTGTGACACATGTGAGAGTGGTGTGTGTCGCACGTGTGACATGTACACACGTGTTAAAGTGTTTTTGAGGCATGAACTAGCTAGAATCAGTGCACACATGCACACGTGCACGTGCATATGGCACGTGTGTGAGTGCATGTGGCACGTGGTGTGTGGCATGTGTGGGAGTGTGTACCGATGTACACGTGCATGTGCGTACGACACGTGTGGGAGTGTGAGAGTGTGCGTGGCATGTGTGAGAGTGTGTACCGGTGCACACGTGTGAAAGTGTTTTTGAGGCCAGAACCATCTAGAATCGGTGCACAAGTGCACGCTTGCATGTGTGTGTCGCACATATGGCACGTGTGGGAGTGTGTACCGGTGCACATGTGCATGTGCGTATGGCACGTGTGGGAGTGTGTGTGACACATGTGGGAGTATGTACCGGTGCACATGTACGTATGGCACGTGTGGGAGTGTGTGTGACACGTATGGGAGTGTGTACCGGTGCACACGTGCATGTGCGTATGGCACGTGTGGGAGCGTGTAACGGTGCACACGTGTGAGTGTGTGGCACATGTGGGAGTGTGTATCGGTGCACACGTGCGGGTGTGTGGCACGTGTGGGAGTGTGTAGTACATGTGGGAGTGTGTGTGGCACGCGTGGGAGTGTGTATCGGTGCACACGTGTGCAAGGTTTTTGAAGCATGAACTAGCTAGAACCGATGCACACGTGCATGCGTGCATGTGTGTGTCGTACGTATGGCACGTGTGGGAGTGTGTACTGGTGCACACATGCATGAGCGTACGGCATGTGTAGAAGTGTGGGAGTGTGTGTGGCACGTGTGGGAGTGTATGGAACGTGTGGGAGTGTGTACCGGTGCACACAAGTGTGAAAGTGTTTTTGCGGCCAGAACCAGCTAGAACCGGTGCACACGTGCACGCGTGCATGTACGTGTCACACGTATGGCACGTGTGGGAGTGTGTGTAGCACGTGT
>NW_006499159.1:5637020-5654840 GCF_000471905.2 Amborella trichopoda
ACGTGTGGAGTTTGTGGCACATGTGGAGTGTGTGTGGCACATGTGGAGTGTGTGGCACGTGTGGAGTGTGTACCGATGCACACGTGCACACGTGTGAAAGTGTTTTTAAAGCCTGAACCAGCTAGAACCGGTGCACACGTGCATGTGCGTGTCGCACGTATGGCACGTGTGGGAGTGTGTGTGGCACGCATGGGAGTGTGTACAGGTGCACACGTGCATGTGCGTATAGCACACGTGGGAGTGTGTGTGGCACGTGTGGAAGTGTGTGTGCCACCTGTGCGAGTGTGGGAGCGTGTGCGGCACGTGTGGGAGTGTGTACCAATGCACATGTGTGAAGGTATTTTTGAGGCAAGAACCAGCTAGAACCGGTACACACGTGCATGCGTGCATGTGCATGTCGCACGTATGGCACGTGTGTACCGGTGCACACGTGCATGTGCGTATGGCACGTGTGGGAGTGTGTGTGGCACGTGTGGCAGTGTGTACTGGTGCACACGTGCATTTGTATATGGCACGTGTGGGAGTGTGTGTGGCACGTGTGGCAGTGTATATCGGTACACACGTGCATGTGGGTATGGCACATGTGGGAGTGTGTGTGGCACGTGTGGGAGTGTGTGTGGCACGTGTGGGAGTGCGTACCGGTACACACGTACATGTGCGTATGGCACGTATGGCACGTGTGGGAGTGTGTGTGGCACGTGTGGGAGTGTGTACCGCTCGTGTCACGTACACACATGTGGGAGTGGTACGTGTCGCACGTGTGATGCGTACACACGTGTGAAGGTGCTTTTGAGACTAGAACCGGGAGGGAACCGGCTAGAACCAAGAGGGAACCGGCTAGTACCATGAAGGAACCGTTAGAACCGGGAGGGAACCAGACATAACCAGGTGGGAACCGCTAGAACCGAGAGGGAACCAGACAGAACCGGGTGGAAACCGACGGTTCTGTTCTAGAACCGGACGGTTTCCGATTTTATGCCGGAACCGACACGGGCTATGCCAAATTCTCGAGTCAAATCGAACGAGTCCGGTTTGACTCGCCGATTTTTAAATCATTGGTTTAAAACGTAGGTAGTTTTTTTTTGTATTAGTACCTATGGTATGTGGAGGACCATGTTTTAATTTAAAAATAAAAAGGGTTTTTTTTTTGTTATAGTTTTTCCTTAATTAAATATCAGGATTTTAAATAGTTCATTTCTTTAATATGTTATGATAAGTTTGATAAAAAAAAACCACGGAAACAATAAGGCAAATATTCGTGACAGGTGTGGGTTGTATTTCATAAAATAATATGATGAGAAAACAAGAAATGAAAACACGAATAGTGACGACATATTAGTGACATCTGTCCAGGGTAGCATGGCTTCGTCCCGAAGTATTCAACGTGGGCGGCTTTTGTTTGCCATTTTGACTATATACTCCCGCGGGACTAGTTTTCCTGCATTTGCTCCGTTGGTGAAACTGAGTAAATAAGCACAATAGTTAGTGTACGCGAAAGTAACCCCATCAACCCCATGGCATGGCGACTCAAAAAGGAAGTCAAGTCTGCATGACAGATTAACAATCTAAAGGTTGAATAGAGACTTCGAATCGAAATTTTTTATCACAATAATCATCTGGCTATTATTAAGTCATTTGAAAATTTTAAGAGGGAAATTTAACAAAATTTAGTATTGTCAGAGTTTTTTTTTTCAATTAATTGAAGTCGAGGTACATGAATCATGGTTCGTCGTTTGGATTTATAGAAAGTTTCGACAAAGTTTTACATCGACTGTTTAGTTGACACAACCCATTTCATTTACTAGACGAGTTAAAAAAAAGTTTAAAATCCAGACAAATTTTAAACGAAAATTTGATCAAAATATATTTAATTTATGACAGTTTAATAATCTAATACTTTTAAAAAATTATTCCAACTCATAATTATATATATTGAAATTTTGAAAAATCAAATTAATTGACTAATTCCCTTTTGGCTCTTTCGCTGTAGCAAAAACAAGAATTTGATCAAAATATATTTAATTTATGCCTGTTTAACAATCTATTATTTTTAATTAACAATTCCAATTTATTATTATATATATATTCGGATGGAAATTTGGAGAAGTGAAATGAATTGACAAATTCCCTTTTGGCTTCTTTGACCCTTGTAAATGGAAGTGTGTAGAACCCACCCTCTAGATTACTGTCCCGGAGAATGAGAGAGCGTAGTATACAATAATAGGGTCTTGCGGGAGCACTAAGGGAGTAAAAAGAGATGGGAATTTGGGAAATGCAGCTTAATAAGAACGCTTAGCGGGCAAGGTAAAGAGCCTCCACCCTTCTCTTTTTAATGCGCTTCACTTCACTCCCACAACCGACATAAGCTCACCTCTCTCTCTCTCTAGATTTTTATTTACTCTCTCTCTCTCTCTCTCTCTAGATTTTTAATTGCTCTCTCTCTAGATTTCACCAGAGATCAAAGTGCAACCGCCATGGAAGCAGCAGCGGCGGCGAAGAAGCGGAAGGGGACAAAAGTTCCCCCTCGGCGTGGAGCGGTGAAGAAGAAGATATTCTATTCTCTCACCTCTTCCCTCCACACTCTCTCTCTCTCCTACATTCAATTCATCGCACAGCTACTCGCCTCCGCCTCCGCCTCCGCCTCCTCCTTAGCCCCGGAAAGCCCCACCAAAACATCGCCTCCACCAGCATCACCACTCCCTCCTATTTCGCCGCTGGCGCCGCCACCAACACCACACTCTTGAAATAGTCCTCCTCTCCTCGTCTGAAATAACAGGACGCCCCTCTCATTAATTACCCCCTGCCTTGTTCCTTAATTCACTCTTCTCTCTTTTGCAGATTCGATTTGTTGTAATTGTCATTGAGGCATGGTTTTTTTTTGCTGAGCGCCATCAATCATTCGTTTTATTTGCTGTCAAATTCTCGATATCCATTTGTGTTTTTAGGTGATATTTGACCATTGGGGCTTCTCCCTTCTTGCTAGAAACAGAGGAGATTGAATCCCTGGGTCTTCTTTTTCCCATCCATATCGACAACCTACTCTGTTTATGGTTTTAATGGGGCCCAATTCTCCATTGATCACCCAAAGAAAAAGGTATTGGATTTGGTGGAATCTCTATTTTTTTTCCCTGCAAATTTTCAATGGGGCTAGGCATCAAACAAAACCACAGCTTGTTGCTTCTGTTCTTGCATAGAGTTCTAAAGGAAATAAGAGGTGTAATGAGGAATTGCTGGGAGCTTCTTCTGAGTTACTGATACGTCCACACAAGCTGGTTTTTAGTTCAGTTGTGCTCGTTTCACATTATTTTCTTGTATAAAAAACAAGTATACATTCAGTTGTGCTCCTTTCACATTATTTTCTTGTATAAAAACAAGTATACATATGTTTAACTTGTGCAGGCTATGGCCTATAGTATGGATTAGGCTGGTGATGGATTCATGGATGATGTAGGGTTCTTGACCATTTGAAACTATTTTAGGGATTTGTGATGATGATTCATGGATGATGTAGGGTTCTTGACCCTTGTAAGGATTTGTTATTTAGCTTGGCTTATATAATGTTATACATTCACTGGGTATGTGCATTCTTTTTTATGAATTTCATATGCTTATAGCACAATAACATCTTCTTTTCTCACCAGACTCCTCACGCTCTGCAAAAACCGGTACAGAATGCTCCTTTCCTTAACGAGGACAATTGTCCGGGGATCCCATCCCACTTTAGGGCTCAAATCCACTTTATACTAAAGAAAAATAAAAATAAAAATGAGATGTTTTCGGATTGCCGTACGTAATAAATGCTTACGTTTTTTGGGCGATTGATTTATCTACGGAATAAATTGGGGTTTTTATTACCGTTTAATAACATTTTTTCACATTTTATTTTTTTTTTGCAGGAAAAAACAATGCTGGATTTGTTATTTTTGTATCGCTGCTGCTGTATTTCATATACTTATCTAAGGTGAGAAGTCCAAATTTCTATTTACATTCAAATATGATTGTATCCAAAATGCCCCCCTTTTTCATTTCTGCCCCAAAACAAGTTATTTGAGAGTAGACTGCGAAAATAAAAGGCCTTCCTTGCTCGTTGTTATTGCCGGATGAGACGGCCGTTTAGGGTAAGAAAAAAAAACAGGGACAGGAGGTAGTCCCAAAACCATGTTCAGACGTAAATCGCTCAAAAAAAACTCCACAAGTAACTTGGAATAAATATTATCCTTATTAAACTTCGGAAAATGTGTCATGGTTACATTTGTAAAAGACCCTCAAATTATAACCTCAAACTAGGTTCCATGAAAGTCATTGACGCAAGCTCTTTTATTGTAGAAGCGTGCAAACGAGCTGGCCTTGCTTTAGATTTTTCTCAATTTTATTTTTTTTTGGTAAATTCCTTTCACAATCTTCTTTGCCAGGTCATGGATTACGTTTGCCCTAATCGGGCCAAAGCAAATTATTTCCAAGGCCTCGAAGATGGGGGCGGGTGAATACTATAGCAATATGAACAAATGAAATCATCGTCGTATCAGTTTTTCAATTATTTGAAGTTGATCGTACACTAAATGAAAGTTGATTGTACACTAAATGCCATACTTTCAGTAGGGTTGGCTACACGAATCACTTACTCAGATTTCCATAATATTCTTACATAGGGCTGAGAATTTACTCGATCCGGATTTGAGTCAAATTTTAAATCCCGGTATGGATCAAATCTGGGTAAAAGGGGATTCGATTCGGATTCAACCCGATTTTTAAACTAGTATATATCATTATTTTTTAAATATATATAGCTATATTTTTGTTAATTATCTATTTAATATATATTTAATTAATTTTGTAAAATTTTAGAAAACCTAATATGGATCCCATATAGTTTTTGGATCCAAACTCTATCCGATCTCATGTAAGAGTTTTAAAATATGATCATGATCTAAATATTCTATATCCAATCTGATCTGGATCCTGATCCATATCCAACATATACTATTCTGATTTGATTCAAAAATTTTCAGCCCTATTCCTACGCTAATATTACCAGCATCCAAATATGCGACATTAACCTAGGTTTACGACTGCATTCATAGCAAGGTTTAATTACTCGCACCAAGCGCAATTGGGAATGGGGGACATGTTGACCGTTGTATCAAAATCAATCTGTCCAATATTACAGTTCTTATGTGATCCGCTATTTATAATCATTAAGTAGTTCAATGGTCGAAGCATCCGCAACTAACTACAATAATAGGAGCGTCTCTGATGTCTCAAATATCGGGTTAAATCCAAAACAAGGAAAGAGGCTTACAATAGGGTTGTCCAATATTTGGTACATGAACAATTAAATATGAACGACCTTAATTGACCTACAAACTATACTTAAAATAAAATGAAATGAAAAACTGGTCTGGGTGCCAAAATATATAGAAAATTAAAATGCGATAAAGACGGACCAACGCGTAAATTTTACAAAAAAATATAGAGCACTATGTAGTATATCGAAAATATTTTCTGGTTTCTTTTGTAACTTTTCTTAAAATTTTACATAATAATATTTAGGGTGTGGTTTATATAAGGTTGTAATCTTATACAATCCAATTAAGACGCACCTCCAAATTTTATAATAATATGTAATTTTGGTGTAAAAAATTCTTAAGATTATCTGAGAACTAATTTTCATATCTAATTTTAAAGTTTTAAACTCCAAAAATTGTTAAAATCAAGTAGATCTATAAACACATGAAGATCTTGAATGTGAAAGATCTTGAAAATGAATGGTCTAGATAATGTGTTGCAAGGTGCATTATTTTTGAGACTCAAAATCTTTTTTGTTTTTCATATTCTTACATCTCAATGTCAAGATGATCAATTAGAGAGTTTTCTAACATTAAAACAACATTTTCTGGTGGAATTTTTCATGTGCATCTTTAATTCTACATTTTAAGGCTGCAACCTTTGTATAAGCTTTTCCCAAATATTTATCTTACCCTAAAAATTTTTTTTAAAAAGAAGTCAATAAAAATAATACTACATTAAATAAAAAGAAACAAAAAGAAGTCCATAAAAATGGCAAGGAAATGATAGTTGCCACTGGCTGAATAGAAAACAAATCAAGCTAGCTGGCAAGGCTGAGAAATAAAGCCAGACGGCAACGACCGAGTCAGGTGTTCGAGAGAGCAAAGTGAACGAATCACTTTCAAGAAGAGGCCATTAATTTTTTATTATATATTTCTAAAAATATTTCCATCTATTTGTCGACTCAATGCATATGATGTGCGCTAGTAACAATTAATCAACAAATAAAAGGAACAACAAAGAAGACAATGGAAAGAGAGACCACAAACAATGTACTTATACGATAATTATTTCTCTTTCCAATATTTATGTTTAACTTTTCAATCGTAACAAACTGATATTTACAAAGTGGGGTTACAAATTCAGATCAACTAGAAAACAGATTCTCGATGTGTATCAATCTTTGTTAAAGAAAACAAAAGTATACCTACACCTACACCGAGTTACCACATTGTGGTTTTCATTCCTACTAATAAGATCATCATGCTACTAACTTTAAAATTCTTAACTCCTAATCTACTTTAAAATACAGGTAGGGCATGACTGACCCCAAAAAAAAAAAAAAAAAAAAACCAAGTGAATAACAATAATCTCAGCATTTCGCTCCAATCAGCCGACATTTTCGATTGAGGAAGGCTCTAGCTCTAATGGGCATCATCGGCACAGTGGGCATGATGTGTTGTGTTCTACCAGGCACTTCATGATACAGTGGCTATGGAATTTGTGAGTGCACGGAATCACCCATGCATCTGTGTTAGCAACAAAGACACACTGCATTCTTCTTGCTCTCTGTTCTCTGTTCTCTATCTCTATCTTGTTTAGGTGCTTAAGTGCTTGGCTAATGGTGTCGATATTCATGAACATCATCGATATACTTAGCCGAAAACTTTTCAACCATCATCTCCAGGCGCACCTCACTTACAGCATAGGGAGGACAGTCATACACAACCATTATGTTCTCTAATTCCTCCCAAAGGAGAACCTGAAAATCATGGATTAAGTGCATGAAGAAACATGTGCGCTCGCTCATCTGTGGTTTGCACTTCATCAGAACCATGGTACATTCGTGTAACCATAGCGGTTCTGTCCCCCACCCACCCTACTGCGTCCGGCCGTACATCAACATATATTTGTTCCTAGAAATGTATGATGATATTTGCTCATAAAAATGTATGATGATGGAAATATTCACATCATTAGTAATGTCCGGAAGATCTGTTTGATCTCACGTGGAAAAGCAAGGAGTATCAAAATCCCTAACAAATAAATAAAGGGTAGTCCATGTAGAAATGGGTCGACTTTTAAAATTTTATTTTTGAAATGGATTTTTTTACCCAATTTTTAAGGACATGTAATCTCTAACATAGAGATCATGAATATATATAAAAATAAATAAAAATAATAGTAATGATTTTATGGATAAAACATTTGGACTGTTAGTTTCAATTGTTTTTATATTGACCACCTATTTGCATCCATCTTTAAAATTGATATTTTATACCTTGGAACTGTAGAAATACAGTCCAACCCAAATAAAATACTTTTTTTATAAATAAATACAAAAATATAATAATCCCTCATAGGGAGGCGTTAGTTATTAGTACCCTTGTTTGTAAGAAAAAAAAACAAATGATATAGAGAAACAGAAGCAAGTAGAAACAAATATTTCAAATTACAGCCAATTTATTTTGGAATTAATATAAGGAAAGAGTTTATATAAAGTTGAGCCTCTAAACAATCAAATTAAGGTGCACCTCAAAAACTCATTAAAATAGATTGCCACGACGTTGAAAAACCCTAAATTCGATCATCTCGAATTCAAGATGTAAAGACATGAGAAAAAATAGAATTCAAGTCCATGAAATAGTACATCTTGTAATGCATTATCTAGATAATCAGTTTTCAAGATTTTTATAGATTTTCTCGATATACACTGTTTTTTAATTTAAATTTTATAATTAGAGATGAAAATAAATTTTCAAGCCATCATAAATATTTCTTATTCTGAAATAAAATATTTCGACACTTTTCAAGCCATCATAAATATTTCTTATACTGAAATAAGATATTTCAGTACTATTTGAAGGCGAGTTCTAGTTTGATTATTTTGGGCCTCAACCTCATCCAAACCACACCCTTAATATTAGGATAGACTAGGATGATGATGAAGAAGATTATAACCCCTTCCCAAAAAAAAACGCAAGCCTAAGCCTAATTTGAATCTAGGTTGTTCTTATTACCGAGCCCTGTTTTCCTTAGCTCAATGACATGCATGCCTTAGATTGGTTGAGCCTCTTGCGTAGTGCTATATGTTCTCAACCTGCAAGTTTAGAGCATCCATAAATGTTTGAAGAACATTTCCCAGGTCCAGTAGGTCATTTGCATCTCCAGTGGCTGATGCAAAATCGCCGAGTAAGTTCAGAATTGATGGCTAGGGGATTCAAGAACCCCAGAATTTGCCTCTCTCTCTCTCTCTAAGAAGATGTTGGAGATGCTCCTCTGCAGAAGACAGATAATCCAATATTTGGAGCAGCTCCATATGATGATTCACTTTGAAGGAAGACCAATGACAAGATGAATTGATAACTGAGGAAACCGTAGGTGATATTAATTAGAATGAAAGCAGTTCACAGAACCTGGTAGATTTCTGCAATAAAATTACGGTCAACAGTATAAAATTATGTTAAATAGTGATCCATTGCCATCCCAAATGGGCATCTCTGTGCATACTGCTGTCCCCTTTCTAGTAATACTTAGTTTACATGACATTATGAAGTTGATCAGATGAAGAGACCGACGCTTTTGGCAATTCATTCTCATCTTCCTAGCAAGCATCGTGCAAAAAAATGGCAGCACCATGCATCACTTCCGTTTTATACCTGTCCGTTTCTAAACCCTGAGTCATCGTCTAATCAAAATGTCATCTGGACTCGGTTTGGTGATGGGAAAGGAAAGCTGGACTGTGTAGTGACCTGAGCAATGTTCTCACTCTTGAGGCCTAAAATAACCAAGAATACCAGGTACCAAAGCATCTTGTCTTTCTAAATTCATTGTTATGTAGAACTCTCAAGTGGGACCTGAGCAGTCAATCCATGCATACCCATCCATAGCATGATCTTTGGAAAAGACCTATCCTGTTGGAACAGCATCAAGGGTCTTCGAAACCAAATAAGGTAAGACTTCAAGCAACCATGTACGCATTCCTAGCATATCACAAAGCAAATATATATATTACAGTATTTCAACCATTTAGGGGTGGGCGGGGGGGGAGACAAAAGAACACTTCACAGTTGAATAATTGATAACACACCTAAAAAATGCACTACTCAGAACTGCCACCTATCCAATTGCAGCTCCGCTTCTGCCAGATCCTTTTGCGCTTTCTTTCTTCTATAAAATATCGGACAGTCCCGACTACAAGAAAGAAAAGCAATTTCTTAAATCTTGATTACAGAGATATTTTAATCATCATATGGGGTAGGATGCAAAGGAAAGTGAGTCAACCTTGTACAGAGCACATCCTGATGGAGAGAGCCTTGACACCTCTGGCACTCAGTCCATAGCCTCCCAAAAAGCATTTCTAACTCACTCACTGTTATATACACATGTCAACTTCACAATTAATCTACACATAGATGTAGGCACAGATAATCAGCTACCACTAGGGTCAAAATGAGTACCATTAGCAACTGTGCGGTTGTACAATTCAACTTCTCTTCCTTTGCAATGATTACAGAGTGTTTGCTCTGAATTTCTGGCACAGCAAGCACACATGAAGGTTAACTCATAGTACAAGTCTTGAAAATAGAGTTTTCCTGGCACTTAAGGAGAAGAGTAAGCAAAATGTTCAGTCGTTACCTGATTGGGGTTTTACAGCCAATGCAAGTCAGTTGTTTCTTCGCAAATTTCATGATACCACTGTTGGATGGAGTTGATATGGAAACAGCCCTTGTATGACTACCATGGAGAAGCTCTCTGCTTGCATTCTTCAGAATTGGCTCAAAGATCCGCAGAAGTGGCTGCACTATAGGAGATAGTTAAAGCCCAATTCAACTAGGAGATGTAAAGGTAAATTTTCATGACAATCTTAAACTCACCTTGCTAATTTGATTTTCTAAATAGTATTGAGGATCTATGGGAATGTTGTTCTCCAGTACAAATATAGGATCCTCAGACCTTTCATAGGCCTAGTTGTCAAAAAGCAGGTAATATTCTGAGAAATAAAAACCAATCAAGTGTAATCTGCAGTTGAATAATGTTGCACCACATACAGCTTACCTTGGCACCTTTTGCAGCTTTAATAATGACATAAGGAACACGATCTCCAACTGTTGGAGCAGTAGCAGCATCTCTCTATCCAACAAAGCAACCAAACATAGAACAGTAAGACCAAACATCTATTGATAACCTAAAATGTTGGCACAGAATCATCAAAACAGCACACGCTCAGGATAATTCAGAAATTACTTTTTCATAAGAAGATATTCAGAAGTCATTTTAGCATCAGATTATGCACTAACAGAGTTCCTAAAGAAATAGACCTCACTTTAAGAAAAACAGTTAGCTCATAGGGAGAAAGGCATGTTAACAAACTTCTGCTTTTATGAAATTAGAGAGAGCAGCACACTTAGATGATCACTACTAGCGTTTCCAAACTATGAACATTTTATACTTCAGGCAGCCATCTTCGCCACTGAACATTTACTTTTGCCACAGGCATTTCCAGTAATACAATTATAGTGAACTTTTCCTCAAAAAATGTGCATGACGATTTTGATCCAACCATCCTGCAGCTAACTCACAAAATAAGTTTCAAAATGAAACTAGTTGTTAGTTTCCCATAGGCATTATCCCATGGCAGTCAAAAGTGAGAAGACCAACATTTCAATTCAAAACAGTCTTTGGATTTCTAGTTCCCTCACAATTTACCCAGGATACTGCTGGCTTTTAAACTTATCCATTATCCCATGAGATTCTCTCGAGTAACTTCTTTGAAAGTATATATCATTCCATCTAAATAACAGATTTACTTCAAAACGACATGGTTTTATCTTTTATAAATATGATTCTACTGCCATTCATTTCCTCCAGCAGATCCTCTTCACCAAATACAGTTAGTATTTTTCAACAAAAGATTAAGAATGAGGATGTAACATAAAGATTTGTTTACTGATTGACTGGTATTCCCAAAGAAACCCCAGTCGGGTTGTATCCAAATATCCATCTTGAAACCCAACAGATCCAAAACATATCTTAAAAATCCCAGGTCCACATATGCCCTCATGGGCTTTAATGAGACCAACAATGATCAAAATTTCAGGTCTTCCTTCTTTATGTATTAAGGCAAGACCATAGATTATTTTTTTTTGGGGGGGTTTGGGGGGGCAGGGTTTTGGGCTTGGTTGGGGAGTGCCCATCCTTCCCCCCCGGTCCGGAATCTCGGTTTAGCAATCCCAAGGCCAGAGCCCTAACTTACAGGGATCTCAATCTCTATAGAAGGGGGAGCACGCACTGAAAATAGGGTCGCGAACCTAGTTTGAAGAGATCTCGATCAGGGAGAGTTTCAAAAAAATTTGAATCTTGAACTGTTATCTTCGATTTCATGATATTTTTTGTTTTCTGACTATTTTCTAGCTAAATGACCACGTATTGATGACTTTTGCTTTCCTTTTTTCATGGCTGTCATTCGCATGCCGAACCAGAATGACGAAAGTTCGCTTGGACCGGAGGGAGATCCCTAGTCCCCAGATGGTTCGCAACTGGAGAAATGCTTGGGTTGTCTAGACCAAGTGATTCACTATAGTAGATCCCCCAGTCTTGCCCGATTCACTGTAGGACTTGGGCAATTCCCGAGTTCGGTTCTTAACATGGCCCGACATTCTCATTTTTCTCAATTTTTTATGGGGTTTTCAAGCTATAAAGTTATCACTATGCATGTGCATATGTTATGCTAAAAAAGTGATACTACATATTTCAATTACAATATATACATGTGTATATAAAATGCCTTATATCAAGACACTTTATGAGCAACACTATCAGGCTCACAAGGTAGGGAGCTTCTGCCATTGATCGATCCCATGCTCTCTCACCCAGCAACTATAGGCAGGGAACTCAATGCAATCAGAGTACAATCCGACATCTCAACTCAAGGAAAAAGGCTCCCTGAGGAGTGCAAATGGGAAAGGATAAGATTCCCCATAATCTGTTAACTTGGACCTAGAAAATAATTTGTGATACACAAAATTAGGCATTTATTGATCTTGGGTCACTTAAGTTCTTCTAACACTTGACCGGAGTTTAGGGCAAGGTTAAACCATCCTCACCTATAGAATTCATGAGAGTATTGCTTGATGTCCACCTTGACCACATCCCATCAATATTGACAAAAAGCTGTAGTGATGCAATATAGTCACATTACCTACATCTGCCAAGAGAGAATACTGCTTTCCTATGCTCTAGGTTCAAATCCCACGCTGACTTGTGCAACAAAAATCGCCTTCCTAACCTCAACTTGCACATTCCCATTTCAAGATCATAATCATCCTCTCCATGATGCACTCAGAAACAAGAACATCTATGAGAGGCATCAAACTCTCCTTGGCTGTGGAAAATCTTCAAAAAATGGTCCAGCAGAGCACTGTACACAGGCTCACCTTTCTCTGATCAAGAATCCTCACATTAATGTAAAGAACAATGTTAAAAGAGCCATAGGCTCCTGCCTAGGCCTTTTGAGGGCCTGGCCACCTAGGCGGGAGCCCAAGAACAGGGACGAGTGGATTATTAATTAAGAGGAAAGTTATATTGTAGTTATTACTTATTAATCAATATCCATAAGATGTGGTTTTGGATATCAAATATTCACAAAATATCATTTTTGTCCAAAGTCTATGACTATTCACAAAAGCCCAATTTCATCATCCAAATAAGGAAAAATTCAATAAATTACAAAAACAATCAATCTTACAACTACAAACATGTAAATATATCGTAAAAGAAAACAATAAAATAAAAGAAAAAACAAATGATTAACAACATAATATGTGGTAGCAAAATCAAATTGAAATATGATAGTACTTTAAAAATATCAAAATCAAATCGATGTCGGTGCAAACCTCGTCTATTGGGTCACCAAAAGTCCTCAAAATCGACTACTCTCCAAAAACACCCATGAACTATTGCCTTTATTTTGAGAAGAAATCAAAAAAATTGAAAATCTATTGATCTTTCAATAAATCACAAATGAGAGGTTTTTGGGGAGTTTTTCACTCTCTAAAAGGTAAGGTTTTGGCTTTTGGGGTTTAGAATATCCCCCAAAACCCTTATCCCCACTTTTTAGGGGGGAAAAATAACAAACTGTCATGAGGCAGCGCCTTGCCCACCTAGGTGGGCACTTAGACGCAGGATGCCTAATAGTCCTGCCTAACTAGTGCCTAGGCCTTTTTGAAAATTTTCAGCCTAGACAGCCGAGCCGGCGAATTTGCAAACATTGGTTATGAATGAGATGACCTTTACTATGGGCATTTGAAATCTTCTTTTCTTCTTCTTTTTTCTTTCTATCGGGTTGGTTAACAATGTGATTCAAACCTAGGATGGGACATTGCAATTTTATGGAAACAGATGTATTTTTATAACCTTGCCTAAGCTAACTGAATCACCTCCTCTAATGTTAGCTGATCTCCTCCAAAGTCACAATACTGTAATAGGCCTGTTTCAGATCTGTATACTTGTGTTATTGTCAAAAGATAAGGCACAGATTACTTCAATCTTATACAGCATGATAATGCCCTCAAGGAATGGCCTCCCAGTCTACAATTTTAGTTTTGATTGTCAGAAGTTGCTAGAACATCCCTGTCATGAAAACCCTCTTGATATCCACTGAAAAATCCATTTTGAACCTTAACATTAAGCAAGCATAGTTTTGAATATGAATGGGGTGGGGCCTCTGACCAAGCAATGACTGAGTCAAATGTAACGGGCCAATGGTCTCAATTTCGTTTAGGTAGATCCATTTGATAAAACATAGAAATCTATCTTCTGAATCCCACAAAACTCTTACACCCAACAGTTCCTTTTAATTATGTCAAGACTTCTACAATAAGGGAGGCAGCTGCCGAAGAGTGTTGGTTAGTAGGTCTCCTAGGCAGTTCCCACTAGACAACCTTGCAGGAGAACACCCCGATAGGTTCCATTAACTATACAACATCTATCAGTGGATCCTTCATAACCAAGGCAGAGATGATTTCCAATACTCCATCGTGTACTCCACTGGAGAGACTCGTCACCATGGTAAAGCAATGAGGAAATTGCAGGACCCCAACTACACTCTCTCCAGGAATAGGATTGCAAGCAATGAAGTTTGCGTGCCTTTCAAAAAGATACTTAACATAATGACAGAGGCAGACTAGAAACCCAGGAACATTTGACCTTTAATATGGGGAGACCTCATAAGAAGTTTCCCGATATCAGTGTTATCCTGCCCCTTATTAAGGATCAGCACCAAAAAATATTTGAAGAGGTGAGGCAATATTGCCTCGACTCAACATACCCGCAACGATGAGGATGAGGCCCAGATGAGGGCTATCATGTGGATTCATAAGGTCTGCATAACTGAAAATATATTTTCTGGAAAATCCATTTTCGAGAGCAAGACCAAGTGACGAGCATGGAAATGTGGTGCAACCAAAAAAATGCCCCACCTGCCAGGCTGATAAGGACCTAGCATCTGTGACACTATGTGCACAGGAGACTGAAGTCATCAACTAAGTTCAAAGTGAGGAGAACATCAAAAGCAAGAAGACATCTATCAAATAACAGTAGGCTACACTACTTACTGAGCAACTATTTCACATGTGGCATGTGCAATAGAAGTGGTCAACCAATTCATGGGAGGCCCCATTTGAACACAATTTATAGGATTATATGATACCTAATGAACTTTCCAAGAGATAGGATTCACTTCTCTGCCATGGTCATCTCCAAATTTCATCCTGGCCTCACCTTGACTGTGTCCGGTTATTTGGACCAGAGGGCCATTATTTGTGGCAATTTTGTGATGTCAAACAAGAAAGATTCAGTGATAGCGAGATCTAGAAAAGTATAATATAGAACCATCGAATGTACAACCTGTGGAATAGATGACATTGTTTGTCAAAGATAGGCTTTGATATTCATTATCCCATGTTCGCACATGAATATGATAGAATAGCTACTCATTTTCTTTACAGTCCCATCTTCCAAGAGCAGACAAAGCATATCGAACTCCATTTCCAAGGAGATCTATACCCCATGTACGCCTAAAGATCAACCATCAGAAATGTTCATCAAAGCTCTCAACCACAATAAGCCGCATAACATAGTGGGCAAGTCAGGAAAGATCAAGCTTGAAGCGAAATACTCTATTTGTCTATATGTGTGAGTGTGAAAGACATTTATCTTTGGTACAATAAGGTTACCATAGCTTTCGCCCTTAAATGTGAAAGTGGACAGTTGGAGGTGTGCTGTTGACCATGCTGCAGTACAAAATTTCTTTTTTGAACTCTGTGACAATGATACGCTCCTAGCAGCCTGATTTAAAATCTGATGGCTAGGCGCAATTGTCACCTTGTACCAAGAGTAAACGGTCTTATACAATATATATATATATATATATGGAAAAAGTTTATATAAGGTTGTAAGATCAAAATGTAGAATTACGGATACACCTCAAACGTCCATCGGAAAAGGTTGTTTCAATGTTGAAAAACCTTCAAATTGTTCATCTAGATATCGAAGTATAAGAATATGAAAAAAAATAAGATTTTGAATGCAAGAAATAATGCATCTTGCAACACATTATCTAGACCGTCTATTTTCAAGATTTTCATATGTTTATAAATCTAATTGATTTCAACAACTTTTGTAGTTTAAAATTTTATAATTAAATATAAAAATAGGTTTTGAAATAATCCTAATAATTTTTTACTCCAAAATTACATATTATGATAAAATTTAGAGGTACGCCTTAATTGGATTGTTTAAAGTTGCAACCTCATAGAAACCACACCATATATATATATATATATATATATCATCATCATCATCAAAAGCCATTTCCCAACTAATTGAGGTCGGCTATACGAATCCTATTCCGCCATTTTGCTCTATTAAGGGTCATACCCTTAGTGAGGCCACGAGTCTCCATATTTTTGAGTCCCCATATTTTTTCTTACTACTTCCAACCAAGTCCTTTTTGGCCTACCCCTTGCCCTTTTTGAGCCTTCCACTTTAACTAACTCGCACTCCTAACAGGTGTTGTACTGGATCTACGCCACACATCTCTAGCCCACCTAAGTCTACTTTCTAGCATCTTATCGCCTACTGGTGCCACACCTAAATTCTCTTGAATGTATTCATTTCGAATTTTATTCCTTCTTGTCTTGCCACTCATCACTAACACCCTTATCTCAGCTACACTCATACTATGGGTTTGTTGTTTCTTGATTGCCATTCATCCATCTCAACATCCTTATCTCAGCTACACTCATAATATGGGTATGTTGTTTCTTGATTGCCCAACATTCCATCCCATATAAAGTTGGTCTTACAATTGTCCTATAGAACTTGCCATTCATCTTTATTAGTATGCGATGATCACATAAAACTATGGTTGCACATATCCACTTCGCCCACCCAGCTTTAATTTTATGCGCTACAGCCTCCTCAATCTCTCTATTTTTTTGGATTATCGACCCAAGATATTGAAAGTACGTTCTTTTTTGTATTTCTTGGCCGTCAATCTTAACTACTTCCTTGTCTCTATTATTATTACTAAACTTGCATTCCATATATTTTGTCTTAGTATATCTAATTTTAAAAACTTTAAATTCTATAGCATTCCTCCAAACTTCTAACTTTGTGTTGATGCCGTTTCGAGTCTCATCGATCAAAACTATGTCATCCACAAACAACATGCACCACAATACCTCATCTTGTAGGTTCCTTGTTAAGTCATCCATAACTAAGACAAAGAGGTATAGGCTCAATGCCAATCCCTAATGTAGACCTATGGTCATTGAAAACTCACCCCTCTCCACTAGTTGTTCGTACACTAATTAGCACTCCCTCGTACATATATCTCACCAAGTCGATATAGTGTCTTGAGACTCATTTCTTTTCCAACATCTACCAAATCAAATTGCTAGATACTAAATCATAAAAACCATGTAGAGGTCTTTTTCTTTGGCCCTAAACTTCTCAATCAGTTGCCTAAGTAGGAAAATAGACTCGGTTGTTGACCTCCTTAGTATACAACCGAATTGGTTTTCGTATGCACTCGTAACTTGTTTCATGCCTTAGTGGTTGCTCAATCACTCTCTCCCACAACTTCACAATGTGGCTCATAAGATTGATCCCTTGATGGTTCGCATAATTCAATATGTCTCCTTTGTTCTTGTATATAGGTACCACAATATTTTCCTTCTTAGACATATATATATATATATATATATATATGAAAAATGTTGGCGTAGCCCCACTAGCCTATAGCTACATAAAACTCCAATGGCTCAGATTCAATCTGGGCCGATCTGATGGTCACAACCTCATTTCGTATTTGAATTTTAATTTTTTTTTATACAAATCCAACTCATATGAAATTTTAAGTGTCTATTCTTCTCATCAAGGCGCATCTAATAAAAATATTAAAAAAATAATTCGCAAAACATAAATTGACCAAAATACCCCTAAAGTTTTGAGGGTATTTTGGTTTTAATT
>NW_006499159.1:5669237-5679618 GCF_000471905.2 Amborella trichopoda
TCTTGTAATGCATTTTTGTACAGTCAATTTTCCAGATTTTCAAGTTTTCATAGATTTGCTTGATGCACACTATTTTTTAAGCTCGAAATTTTATAATTAGAGATGAAAATATATTTTAAAGCTATCACAAAGATTTCCAGTATCGAAACCACATTTTTCGACACTATATGAAGGCGCGCTTTACTTTGATTGTTTAGAGCCTCATCATCATCATCATCATCATAGCCTTTTCCTAAATAATTGGGGTCGGCTACACAAATCCCGGTCCACCATTCTACTCTATTTAAGGCCATACTATATATATATGTTTGCAACTTTATATTACTGAAATATGTTGCACCTCAAAAATCCAGTAGAAGAGAGTTACCAAGTTGGAAAACCTTCCAATTGATCACCTCAGCCTCAAGATATATGGATATAAAAAAAAATAGAGCATCTTGTAACAAGTTATCTGGACCATCTATTTTCAAGATTTTCAAAATTTTATAGATCTGCTCGATTTGCACCATTTTTTAAAATTTGAATTTCATAATTAGAATTGAACATGGATTTTCAAGTCATCGTATCGTTATTGACACCAGAACTACATCTTCTGGCAAAATTTAGAGGTGCACCTTACTTGTATAGTATAAGGTGTACACCATTATATATATATATATATATGGGCAACTTAACTAGGCACCTACAAGATGAGGTACCGTGGTGCATGTTCTTCGCAGATGACATAGCTTTCATTGATGAGACCCGAAACAACGTCAACACAAACTTAGAACTTTGGAGGGATGCTCTAGAATCCAAAGGTTTTAAAATCAGTCGGACTAAGACAGAGTACATGAAGTGCAAATTTAGTAATAATAGGAGTAGAGAAGAGGAAGTAGCTAAGATTAACGGCCAAGAAGTACAAAAAATATCACTCTTTCGATATCTTGGGTCAATAATCCAGCATAGTCGAAAGAATGAGAAAGATGTTACACAAAAAAATAGAGCTTAGTGGGCAAAGTGGAGATGTGCAACTGGAATTTTATATGATCGCCCCATACCAATGAGGCTGAAAGGTAAGTTCTATAGGACAATGGTGAGACCAGCTTTGCTCTATGGGGCGGAATGTTGAGCGGACAAAAAGCAATATACCCATAGAATGAGTGTAGCGGAGATGAGGATGTTGAGATGAATAAGTAGCAAGGCAAGAAGGGATAGAATTTGAAATGAATCTATTCGAGAGAATTTAGCCGTGGCACCAATAGAAGATAAAATGAGAGAAAGTAGACTTAGGTGGGCTAGCCATTTGTGGCGTCACCCAAGTACAACACTTGTTAGGAGGTACGAGTTAGTTCAAGTGGAAGAATCGAAAAGGATAAAGGGTAGGCTCCAAAGAATATGGTTGGAAGTAGTCCAAAAAGATATGGGGACTTATGACCTCACTGAGGATATTGCCTTTAACAGAGCAGAATGGACAACCAGGATTCATGTAGCCGACCCCAATTAATTGGGAAAAGGCTAAAATGATGATGATGATGATAAATGCACGTGTGTATGCGTGTGTGGGTGTGTGTAAAGAGAAATCAAAATGGAGTAACAGATATTGTTGCAAAACACTATAGCACTCGAACAAAATCGATTGTAATTTTCATAAGGACCTACACGGCATTTTTCAAAATATTGTTCAATTTTTTATTAATGCAAAAAATTACAACTCAAGAAGAAAAAAGATTAGATTCACACAATTTGTAAGGAAATTGAAATAGGTAGTGCCTCATTAATGAAATAGAAGGGTCTCCTAATCAATGATACATGGACAAGGATCAAGAATGCAAAGGTATGACTTAGCATTTCCCAACATTCAGAAAAGCGGATAGAGATACTACATTTGTATTGAACACACTAAAACCATAGCATCCAATATGAAAGAAACACGATAAACATCAATTTAGGAAATTAAACATAGAAAGATCTAACGTAGAAAAGATTAATGGTAAACTTATTCAGAAGTTGAGAGATTGAATTTCTAACTTAATGCAAATCTTTCAAAGCTACAAAATGGAAAATAAGTGTTGCACCAATAGTTAATTAGTTACATATTTATGACACGGCAATAATCCTACCTAAAAATGTAACCTACCTAATAAACAAGAAGCATGAAAAGTAGGGAGTCATCATTCTTAATGCACATTATAATATTCTTATACACATTACCCATAATATTACTACGTCATTTTTTTTATGATAAGTATTATAATATTAGTTTATATACCATCTCCATATTATATAAATAATTTCCATAATATCTCTGTTTTCCATGCTACTTCTTTATTATTTTTTAGGCACACGTGCGCTGATGCCCCCATCTCCATGATTAGCATAGACCCCCAAGGGTGGGCGGGAGACCCTTAAAATGACAAGAGAGAGAGAGAGAAGAATATCCCATGCTTTAATGGGGCTACAAGGAGGGAGACAGTAATGACAGTCCCCTCTTCTCGTTTCGTCTTGCAAGCCCAACTAATAACGCCTGCAAGAGAGAGAGCAAGTGGGTACAACAAACCCCCTTCCTCAAGCATGTAGGTCCCCCACTAATGTGACCAACTGTCCCATCAAATGGAGGACCACAAGGCCCTCCACTATTTAGAGTCCGCAGTGGCCTATGGTGTAAGGTACAAGGGCATCGTGATGCTACAACCGATATTAACGGAACTTGCAGGCAAGCCCCATTATTAACACCAAGCCACGTAGCCCACTTTTGACATGAGCTACAAGGGGAGAGAGGGGGCCCTAGGTTCCATTAACGCCCCATTAAACAGAACCCTCCAAATGGTCCTATGCTGTCACCATAAAGGAAGAATCCAAAACGAGGGACCTAGTCCTCGGCCCATTAATTTGACCAGAAAGAGGCATTGTTGTTCCCTCTCTCTTCCTCTACAAGACCTATTTGGAGGCCCGCAACTCCCACCCTAACAAAATGACATCATCATCATCACATCCCTTTCCCAACTATTTGGGGTTAGCTATACAAATCCCGATCCGCCATTCTGCTCTGTCGTGCCTAATGTTCAAGAAGGTGGATGTGGCTGCCTTGGCGGCCAGGGGTATGGGTTGCCTAGGCAGGTGGCCCTAAGGGAAGGGGATTGGGGGTGGGGGCCATATGTTGTTTTGTGTGTGTGTTTTATGAATATGTGTGTATGTGTATGTGTGAGGTCTTGCATGAAATTCTTAAAAATTATCCTCTTTTTTCTTTTCTTTTTTCTTTTGGATCTGTATTTATGAGAGAGAGGTCTCAAACACTTGGAGAACATGGAGAGAGAGATAGAGGACCTTGCATTGAACACTTGCAGGTCATCTTCTTCTTTTTCTTCTTCTTACATATAAAGAGGGAGCATATGGGTACATGTGTATCTTTGTGTGTGCATGAGAGTGTGTGAGATAGAGGTTGCATATCGAACACTTGGAGTCCATCTTCTTCTTCTCATATGTACAGCCCACCTAAGGTCTTTCATCTTATCACCTATTGGAGCCACACCTAAGTTTTTCCAAATGTATTCATTTCGAATTCTATCCCTTCTCGTCTTGCCACTCATCCATCTCAACATCCTCATCTCAGCTATAATCATCCTATGAGTATGTTGTTTCTTGACTGTTCAATATCCCACCCCATAAAGCAAAGTTGATCGCATGGTTGTCCTATAGAACATCCCCTTCAGCTCCATTGACAAGCGACAATCACATAAAACTTTGGTTGCAATCTCCACTTCACCCACCCAACTCTAATTCCATGTACAACATCTTCAATCTTCCATTGTCCTGGATTCAGGATTCAGGATTCATGAAAAGTTTTGACAAAGTTTTACGTTGGCTGCCTACCTAACACAATCCACCTTCTTTACTCGGGCATGGAACACGTTAAGGAAAATTTAAGGTCCTCACCCTTCTTAGACCAACCCAAACAAAATAACATGTGATCCTCAATTATGATGTAGGTTCCCAACGCATTAAAAAGCGGTAGCCAGTGCTTAGGCAGCTGCGAAGGGAGGGAGGTGGCCGTGCAAGAACGCACCTCAGTCTTGAAGCATGGATGATGATAGTGATGATGATATATATGTGAAATAACTATATTTTGTGTAAGTATACATATGTATAAATGTAATAGTAAGTATATGCATAATCAATCTAACATTAGAATTTTGTATAATAGGAAAGTTCCAAAGTTGAAAGTAATTAGGTAAAGTAAAACATACATATGTATAAATGTAATTGTTATATATTTTATGTAAAGTACATGCATAATCAATTTAACATTAGAATTTTGTATAGTAGGAAAGTTCCAAAGTTGAAAACAACTAGGTAATTGTTGAATTCCATTTCACATATGTAACACAACCACAAGATAATAGCCTTTCCAATGTCATATGATTGATGGCCACATGCCCAAGACCATAAACTCAAATTACTTTGTTTTGATCATTTTTATCCAAGCAATAACCATATTTCCAACCCAGAACCCAATTTTAAAAGTATGGGAAGAAGTCATTTGCAAAGATATCAAACACAAAGAAATTTA
This sequence comes from Amborella trichopoda, assembly GCF_000471905.2. Next base: position 5,673,787 of record NW_006499159.1, read on the forward strand.
ATAAAAAAAAGACCAACCTTTGATGGCTGATCCCCAATCCTCAACATTTTGTAGCTCTTGTAGGCTCTCTTGATATTTCACAAAGAACCAAATGTAATAAGTATGGATTTGAATTGATTTCCCAAAACTCTTTTCCTTTTCTCAATCTTAAAAAATTTCAAGAAAATGAAATTATTGAATTTCTTTTTTTAATAAGAAATAATTCTAGGGAGAAATTGGGGGATTTTAGCCCCTATCCATTGCATGAATGGATTTTCTGCCCTAAAGCGATGGGCAGACGAGCACCTCGGTTGAGATGCTAGCACACTCCTGGGGTGAGCCCACCAGGGGGCCAGCCTTGCCCCAGGCAACAAGTATTTTTGACGCATTAGTAAGTGTTGTTTATGGGGCAAGACCTACAAGAGATGCTGAGGGCCACTTGGCCCACTGTTTGATGGGGAATATCAAGAAAGAGGATATCGGGTGTAGGCCCTCACCTCCCCCACCTGAAAGAGTACAAGAGGTCCTCCGCCACCCACAACAAAATTTTAGGGAAGGAAAGGATCATGTTGTCCCCCTCATGAGTTTTCTAATTATATTTATGTAACTTTTATCAAAACATTAACTACATAAATATGATAAATTATAAATTTGATTGATGTAATTATAGGTGAATACTTAAATAAGTATTTCTAAGTATATATAATCAAATATTAAATATTACATGTATAATTATATTTCAAAATCATAACTGTATGTTTTCAAGTATTTAAATAGTAAAGAATATCTTACACTTTGAACAGAGTCATATGCATATTTCAATGATTTACATAATAATAAGGGACCAAGATTCTTACTACCAAGACCTCCATAAAAACAAATAGAAAAGGTAAAATAGCACATGTAGCACGCTCCCACAGGGACATACTGCACACTTACTCCCCCGTTGGAGAAAGAGCTACTTAGAAGTTTTTAGATCTGAAATTTTAGATCCACCTAACAATCACCAAATGATTATTTACCAAAAACGAAATTTGGATTTTGAGTTCTTAAACACTTAGATCAGGCCGACAAAATATTGACCTATGTTCAATCTCAAAACGTTATTATTTTCAGGAACATACACAATGCATTTGAATTTTTTATTGTTTTCTAGGTTGGTTGCTAGGTTGAAGAGCTTGCATTCCCAAAATTTGGAGGCCTAAAAACTCCTATATTGGAGGAAATGCTCCAGAGGAAGCATAGAATCTTTTAACAAGGGGAAAAAAAAAGTGTCGCCTTCAGTAAGAAGCATAGAGAAGATGCAACATTGTGCGCAATTCACTTCCAAAGACAAAATGGATATTAGATAAGAAAAGTATAACATGGGAAATGATTGTGAAGTGAATAACTGGTTTCAAGCTTTCTGGAGAAGAATAGCCACAAAACTAGTGCATTATTTGTGTCCCCCATAAGCAATCATAAGAAAAATACTTTTGGAATTTCCTTCAAATGGGGGCATCATTCCACCCATAACTCAAATCAGAGTGAACTTAGAGTCTTAAATTAAATGTTAAAACTGATAATTACGAATGAATATTCAGATCCAATGATAACCCAAGAAGAAAAATAAAGTAAACTACAAAGTCAAGAAAATAAGCACCTTCAAACAATATACAGCAAGCCGCCGCCTGGTCTCTGAGTTTCCATTTTGCAAATCAGAGATGATTGAGTGGTGAACATCTTCCTTCTGCTCTCAAGGGAAAAACAGAATGCATCATTCAAACAAAACTAAAAAAATTCTTTTATGGGATTGTATGCTATAAGACCATTCACATTTAATATAAAGAGGTCAACATCATTTTCAGCCATCGGATTTGAAATCCGTCAGCTTAAAGTGCCACATAGTTCGAGAAAATTTATTTTGGACTTTGTGCCCAGCCAATGACACAGACCCAGCCATCCAATTTCACATCTTACAGTCGATAATGATAGTGATTTCATTATACCAAAGTACATATTCTTATTGTACACATTTCACCTTTTATATCAAAACCAAACAAACAGCAGTTTTCTTCTCTTGGGGGGAGGGGGGGTGGGTGTAGGCTTCTCGGGTTTGAACCGACAAACTCAGGCTTGCAATTACATGTGGGATTGAGCCCAAGAACAATACAAGACAAAAATATACTGTACCAATCTCAGCATGACAAATGACTAGAAGTTTCAAAGGTCATCAAATCTCAGGGTAAAGATCCCCCTCGTCATGCACACAGACAACATCAAACATCAAAATTTGAGTATTAAACATAGATTTTAATAAACATAAAGTACATATTAAAATCAAATCAGCACTAAACTGCTGAGACTCATGAAACAAAAGATAATCAAGGTATTATTTAACATTGATAGATTCCAATACATTTAAAACGACACATTAGTCCATGGCTTCCAACTCCCATTCCACAATCTCAAGTATCTGAATTTCCTCGCCATTCAGTACAAGAAGGCAATCCATTCTCATAACTTTTCACCTTCAATATTGCTTTTTTGAAATGCTTTTTAACTTCAATATCAAGCTCCAGACTTTCCTCTCTATACAAGTTGGACAAAATTTGGAGCACTAAACTTTACTAAACAATGTTGAAGTACATTTTTACTTTCTGCAATTTCTCATCACGAGTTTCCTCAGCACTATTTTCCTAAAAGTGGAGGAATGTTTGTTTTGACAGACTTTTCAAGTTCTTCGTGTTGCAAACCATGCTGAAAACACTTATCGCAAAGCCAAAAAAAAATGAAACACTTCTCATCAACATTGGCATTTGCCTTAAATAAGCATGATAGAGGCCTAACCCATCTGCCTTAAATATGTAGTTGTTGGCCATTTTCATGCAAAAATTTCGTGCGAGGTATTGCAGATTTATATTGAGAAAGCTCCTGAATCAATATTTTTAGAAGCATACACACAAATAAATTTCCCACATTATTTCATAGGTCCAGTTGTTGGGCAAACCTAGTCCTTCTGAATTTTTTTTATTTAATATTGGAAATACCTAGGTTTAAAAAACAGACATAGAAGAAAGTGCCTGGTCTGCTTCCATTTTGCAACGGTAACACCTGTAGTGCCAGAGAAATCAGTGTTCAACCAAAAAGCAGTAAAAAATAGAAAAAACAGAAAGGGGGAAAATAATGATAAAAACATAGTCAAGGAATAGACTTAAAAAGTATACTATTCTATATCTATAAAATAAAAATAAAAAAATTCAAAATAGCCACTGTTACTTGTGTTAAGTTTGGACTTTTGGATACAACTTGGCTGTAAATTCTTTTGTGAAACAATTTAATTATTAAATTTGAAATGTGTAATAATGGAAGAAGCCATAGTAGAACAGAAATTTTTACAGTTTAAAACACCGGTAATTTACTAAAAGGGATTGTTTTTTACACTCCATCCATTGTCTTTGTATGACAGAATGAGCAGGGGCTGCTAGCATTATAACCAACATTATTTTCAGCATAATGATATTTTATGAACTATGGGACATAACTTATTACAATTGAACCCAACAACAACCTAAAAGATATGAAAGATTCAAATTCTATAGTTTCTAACCGCAGAAAAGGAAAAAAAACGAACCATCTTAACAAACACCAAAATTTTCCAACTAGGAACAAGGGGTCCAGTCGATCAGAAGTCAAGCCCCTGAATTCTGAAGGTTTTGCCCCAAAAAAATGAAAATCAATTGGAAAGAAAGGGGCACCAGCAGTCAACATCCTTTCCAAGAGAATGGGAGTCCTCAATGGGGCCTTCTATGAACCCCACCCCCCCAAAAAAAATCTCTACAGATACTACGTACTTGGGAGGAAATAGATGGCAACTATGCGAGGAAGACAGGGAAAAAGGATTTGTTAAATGCAAAAGTATTGTAACTAACATAACTGAATTATTACAGTATATGGAAGAAGAAGGTGAAAAAGTACAGCATAAGAAAAAACTATTGAGGGAAGTAGACTAAAACTACAAGAAAAGGATGGATATGACAAAGTAGAATAAGATAAAGAGATAACCAAGGGCTATGGTAATGCACTGCTGCTTGCTGTGTCACAGTAAGCTAACAAAAAATGAAGAGAACCTAAGCCAAACTTTCTTATTTGATGAATATGTCATTGTTTTGTAGCATGCTGCAAAGGTTGTCACTAATGGTCTTAATTGCTTTTCCCTTGGTCTATTACTAAAAAGAAAATGGTTGCCATTTTTACCACGTACAAATTAGGACATTAAGACCGTTGATATTTTTATGTAAATGGGTTTCTAGACACATCGCTAGGAATTTAGAATTACTAATTTTTTGGGTAAGCAGTTGCCTAGATCCCAGAAGAGTGTCTCACTAGTAGTTCATTAGATGCATATGAATCAAGCAAGATGCATAGTACTAATCAAGGTTTTGAAAAATGGATCAGTGATCTGAATTGTCCTTCCAAAAAATCGGATCAGACAGGCAGATCGGCGGTCCAGATTGGAGAATTGGCCGAGTCAACAAGATATGAGAATCGGCCGGATTCGGCTTAAAAAACTTTTTCGAAAATAACTAAAATTTCTTAAAAATCTAGTTTTTTTAGGTTTTTCAAAAATAATAATGGTATTGAATTATAGTTTTTCATTATTTTATATAAAATATGCGAATACTAAGAACATATCTTTTGTCTGAGGTATAGCTCTTAAACAGAATGGAGGACCAGGATTCATGTAGCCAACCCCAATTAATTGGGAAAAGGCTATGATGATGATGATGAGACAAAAATTCATCTTCTCCATCTTAATTATCTAAATGGATAAATAAATGTCACAATAAAAACACAATTCGACACTGAACTTCTTTCTTATGCCATCTAAATCAATTGTGACATTTTAAATTTGGGCATGTATAATATGCTCCCTTGGGGGCATATAGTTTACTTCTACTCCCTCGATTAAACTACCTATTTGGGATATTTTTTCAATCTAAAATTTTGGGAATCACCTAAAAATCAATAGATGATTATTCTAAGAAAAAAAAAATGTCATCTCTTGGGCTAGATCTGTCTTGGAACCTTACTCCAGTTTTTGACGAGATTCATCACATCTGCAGGGCTATGGACGTCTTATGGCACCATAAGTGGAGGATCTCCAACGACACCTCAGACAGTTTGGCAAAAGAGGGAGCTAGAAGCCACAGTCAGGTCACTCAAGCCAAGTCCACATTCTTTTTTGCGCAGGACCAGTGGAACCTAACCAATACCTAAAGCTCTTGTATTTATATACCCTTTTCGATTTGTGGTCTTTTGTAACTTTACTGTAAACGGGCACTCTTTTAAGCCTTTTCTTCCGTTTTTTGCTACTTCCTTGTAAACTTTGTAAGGGGGCATAGTTTATAAGCCCATTTTTTGTTACAGGGTCTGTTTGACCTATTTTTTACCAAAGTCCCGGCTAGAGGGTACTCTTGGATCAATCCCTAACTGTAATCTTCTCCCTATAGCAATACAAAAGTCAGCTTTTCTCAAAAACAAAAAAAAAAAAATTAAATTTGAGCTTCTAACACTTGGATCTCAATCGATAAAAGTTAGATGCTTTCTATTCAATCTTGAGACATTTTTGTTTCAAGTGTGTGGATGGTGCAACTAGGAAAAAATTTATTGATTTTAATCTGAGTTGAAGAGGTTATTTCCCCAAAATTTTAGGTTCTAAAATTAACCCTAGGTAAGGTTTACCTGAGGGAGTAAATGGACAATATACCCCTGAGGAAGTACAATATATTTTGGCTTAATTATCATAACTCAAAAAATTATATTTTGGCTTAGTAGCAATCAATGCCCCCTCCCGGTCTCTCTCTCTCTCTC
>NW_006499159.1:5680209-5721145 GCF_000471905.2 Amborella trichopoda
TCAATGCCCCTCCCGGTCCTCTCTCTCTCTCTCTCTCTCTCTCTCTCTCTCTCCTTCTCTCGCTCTATTATTGTGTAAGTTTAGTCCCATATCAGACTTTTTCAAAGAGTTACAGGGGTTTAGACTCTATAAATAGCATGAGGGGAGATGGGAAAGACATGACCCAGGCACAAGGGTGTGCTACCCAGGCACACGTGAGGGATGCTTACTCCACAAGAGGAGTATGGGCTACACTTTTTAAAAGAGATTTTTTATTTGTTAAAGTTGAATTATAAAAATTGAAAAATAAAAAATGTAAAATATTAATGCCTGCGGGATGGGACCCACCATCTCTCTCCTTAATAAACAAATTCAAATTTTCTAAAAAAAATGGTGGCCGGTTCACAGTTGAACAAGGAGGTTCTGTAAGAACCAAACAGCACCAGCCAGTTCATAAGGGGAACCGGCTGATTCCCGATATTTTTTGAGATCGGAATCGGCCCGACTGATTTTCAACCTGGATTGGCCGGTTCCGATCCAGATCGTCAATTTTTAGAACATTGGTACTAATAGAATATATACCCCAGTTTTATTTTGATGCTCTTATGCATAGCCATTTACCATTTCTTATACAAGTCAAGCCAAAGACGACAAAGTGAAACCCCATAGGTCAAGCAATGCAGGACATAAGTAGCTTACAAAACATGGTACACTAGAATGGGACTAATAATACCAAAAGAACAATTATTTTCAAGTATAAATAATTCATGTAGCAAGAAGAAATGACACCATAGAGAGAACACTTGTAAATCTCATCCTCCACGTTCAACTAGAAATAATGTTTTTTCAACCTTAACAATGTGGAAAATTCATTATATGTAAATTGTTAAGTTTCAATGACTAGGTTACGACGTAAGGGATGACAAGAATATTCATAGGCTATAATAAGGAATGAAAATTCAAATGACAAAGTAATCATAGACCTAAACATGAACAAGACATTTTGTTGGGGTTTGTGGCCTTTAAAGGCCTAGAGAGCTTGCAAATAAAATCACTTATAGCAATTTGTACACTTCAATGGGAGGGTAATGTGGCTGATTAACCTAGGGTTGGGCGATCTACAGCCTAGGTAATGTCCAAAACCCTTACCCTGAGTATGTGGCACTATTGTTGAGGGCTTAAAATGGGTCACTCCTGTTTGTTAAGCCAGGAGAATTGTGTGATCTCTTGTGTGCGGAGGAAAGGAAATGTGAGAGCAAGGTTCAAAATCCTAACCAAAACTACCGCATGGTATGTAAATATGACAATCGCACTTTGGGAAGAACCCTTATATAGAGGGATAGGTGTACATGTGCAATGAGAGAGTGCCCCCTTGCACTATGTGTGCATTTGACTTGCTCTTGGGGGGGGGAGGGGGCTTGTAATCCATATATTAGAACTATGGTTCCACTATTATTGACTAACTTTGATGGGTCAATTATGAGCCCACCACTTAACAGTGGGTCATAGGTCTGTTGGGTTAATTTAAGATGACAGTAGTGGATCATGGATCCTAGCATCGGTGAATTGCCCTGATTTTTATTTATTTTTGACCAATTAGGCACCTATCCACTTCTAAGTTGGGTTTATGTGTGCTTGCATTCTTTATGAAATCCAAAAATATTATTTTTTGTGGAAGTCCAAAAATATTGTTTTTCAACTAAAAATACATTGGTGTGAATTTTTTAAAAAAAATCAGAATTTTGAGAATAAATTTTTAATGTGTAAAACCCCTAAAAGGCTATTTCTGAATTTTTTAAAAAAATACAAGGGTATTGCATAAATTTATAAAAGTTGGAGGAGGTCCCACATGGGGATCTAAGGGCATAGCCCCACATAGGGGCATTACATGGAGCCCACTAGGGCCCACACGTCTCATTAAGTGGGATGCCTACTTTTCTGGCACATTGCTTTTTTAAGAAAAGAAAATAGCATACAAGTATTTTAAAATATTTTCTTGGTGAAAATATTTTGGTTAGTTTTTTTATTATTATTATCTTATTGATTTGCTTAATAACTAAAATATTTTACCAAGTTATAATTTTATTAGAAGTCATAATTATCTCTTTGTGAGAGAACACGATTCCCAGTTTATCTTGGATTGTTCTAAGATATGATTTGACTAGTCAAAGTTCTAGATGGATTAGAAGTGGATATGAGTCAAATCTCAGGGGATAAGGTTACTATATGTCACTTTGAATCATGATGGCTGATTTCAAGATGGACAGCTCAGAGTAATCTCTTTCGCCTCACAAATTATCTAAATAATTATAGATCAAGTTAGTTAACCGTTCTTCAAAAAAAAAACTAATAATTCTAAATCAAGTTGAACTCCTAATTTAACTAGGGCACCCTAGTCCCATGTGGTCTATAAATAGGAGATCCTCCCCTTTCATTCTACACATTAAATCTCTCTCCCTCTCCTCCAAGCCTCTCTCTCTAAGTCTCATTTCTCTCTGTCTCTAAGCTTCTCTCTCTAAATAGTGGCATGTCGACTCTCCATAAGTGTCTAGGGTGGCATGCATAGCAAAGAGGGGGGAAAAGAGGGGCACGCCCAGCCCCTACACTTATGGTTTTGTGCCTTTGTGGTCTGCCCCAGTTTTTTAGATGGCCTTCTTAGTGAAACCCTAGTTGTGTTTGTTGCTCTCTTGCCCCATAAAAATTCAGCAAGGGAGTCCTATAGGAGCTTCCCAATTCATATTAGTGAGTTCAGCAAGATCTAAAATTTAAGTGTCTCATTTATCAGGTAATCAGGTGCTTTAAGTCTTAGAGGGGTATCCCTAGGCAAAATTTAGTAAGTCTTCCCTTATTATATTTATTAAGTTTTATTTGATGTTGTTTTCACCTTATTTTTCCTTCCTAAAGTCTCAATATTCTACTCAGCCCAATAGTTTTTATTTTTACAGTAAGTTTATAAACATTCTAGACAATAGTAGACTGAATTTCTTATATTTGGGGCAGTAGAATTTCTTGCAATTAAGAAAAATAAATAAATAAACTTTTAATTTACAGCCTGGAATTCTACATGGACACTAAATTAAAAAAAAAAATTTATTTTATTAATTGCTGGAAATTCTACTTACAAGTGCCACAAATACAATAAATTCAACCTACTACAGTCTATGATCTTTCTAAACTTACTGCCAAAATAAACTTTATTGAATTGAATATAACACTGAGACTTTAAGAATAAAAAAAGACAAAAACGGCATCAAATAAAACTAAATAAGAGAAGACTTATTCGCTTTTGCCTAGGGTTACCCCTGTAGAGCTTAACACATCCCACACCCGATCACCTGACCCATGGCGCACTTAAATTCCAAATCATGCTGAACTCTCAAACCTGAATTTTGGAAGCACCTCTAGGACACTCTTGCTGAATTTTATTCGAGGCTAGAGAGCAACAAATACGACTTGGGTCTTACTAAGAGGACTCTCTAAAAACATAGAGCATGCTACTAAGGCACAAAACCCAAACACTTAGGGAGGTGGCGTGCCACCCTAAACACTTAGGGAGGTGGCGTGTCTATTTTAGAATGAGAGAGAAGCTTAAAGAGCAAGAGATCAGAGAGAAGGCAGAGAAGGGCATGGAAGAGAGAGATCTGAGATGTGAAGAATGAGGGGAAGAATCCCCTATTTATAGACCACTAGGACTAAAGGTGTCCCAGTCAAATTAGGAGTTCAACTTTATCTAGAATTATTTAGGTGATCTATAAGGTGAGAGAAAAAATAAATCTAAGCCATTTATCTCCAAGATCAGCCATCACGATCTAGAATGAATCTTTAGAAACCGTAGCCCTTGAGATTTGGCCTATATCCCATCTAATTCATCTAGAACTTTGACTAGTCAAATTTTAGAACAATCTAAGATAATTGAGAAATTTTTATTCTCTTACAAAGAGATAATTTGGACCTCTAATTAAATTATGACTTGATCAAATATTCTAGATAACAAAAAAATCACTAAGACAATCTTATCAAAAATATTTCTACTAAGAAAATATTTTATAACTTAAAACATTGTTTTATCTTTATTTTAAAACAGGTGGCACATAAAGTTGGTGTCCCATTTAGTGGCACATGTGGGCCTTAGTGGGATCCACTTGATGTCCTAATTGGGGTGCCACACATGTTGGGCTAGGCCGTTAGTCCCCCCAAGTGGCTCCCACACACAATTTAACAAATTACATTAATACCTTCATATTTTTAAAATTCCATAAATACCCTTTTAGGGTTTTTCTACATTTAAAATTCATTTCTAAAATTCTGAAAATTCCCAAAAACTCATTGAAACACATTTTAAGTTGCAAACAAGAGCTATGGAGTTCCAAAAAAATCTAAAACACACAAAAATACAACTTAAAAGTGGATAGGGTACCTAATCAGGGCATTCCACTTGTGTCAGGATCCATGATCCACTACTATCTTCTCAAACTAACTCAACGGGATCCATAACCTGCAGTCAAGTGCAGGGGCTCATGATTGGCCAATCAAAGTTAGCCAATAAACACTGGAACTACAGTCCCATTATGTGAACTAGAAGTTCCCCTCAAGAGCAAGTCAAATGCACACACAATGCAAGGGGGCTCTATCCCTATATGCATATACACGTGTCCCTCTATACAGAGTTGCTTCCCAAAAATACAATTGTCAAATGTATAATGCCGTGTGGAAGTTTTGTTGAAGATTTGGCCCTCACTCTCACAGGCCCTTCCTCCACGTATGAGACTACACAACTCTCCTGACCTATAAACAACATCCTTCTCCTGACCTATAAACAACATCCTTGGGCATCTTTCCGACCTCAATAAGGAATAACCTCCTCAACGGTAGTGCCACATGCCCAAGAGTAAAGGTTTTGGACATGACCCAGTCCATAGACCGCCCAACCCAAGTCAGTCAGCCATTGTACACTCCTATTACAGTGCGCAAACCACTACTAAAGATTTTATCTATAAGCTCTCTATGCCTTTAGGGGCCAAAAACCTCAACAAACAGCTGATCAAAGAGGCCTCATGAAAGCATCAAATCTATAATAAGAAAGAAAATGTCATACGCCTAAAATAAACTCTAAAAATAAGCATGACAGCTGATCAAAGAGACCTAATGCGTAATGAAAGGAACATCGAATTCCACAACCTACATACCAAATTTGTTTCTGTGACAAGTTTTAAGCATCTTAAATTCCATAAATACAAAGTGCAAACACCAGCCACTAATTTGCTAGTTCATTTGTTACATGAAGTGAAAAGCGTCAGTTGCTTGCATAGTATGTGTTGTTACTTGTACAACAAATCCTGATACATGATATATATAATACAGAGGATATAGATACTAGTAATATTACCTGTTCTCCCAGGAAGTGTGCTGATACGGAGTTTAGCGAGTACGAACTTAATTTGTAATCTCTCTGCATGACCTATTGACACAGATAGGGTCATAACATAGCTACCCAACGAGAGAACAATGAGTTGTGAGGAAAATGAATAACGGGCGAAAGGAAAGTATTTTCTAACAAAACCTGAAGCAAATCAAATTGAACTCTCCCTTCAATAGCGACTTCTTTGCTTTCTCGGGTTCCATATTGTCTGTACAAACAATTAAACAGGATATCCCTCAGTACATATCAACATGTCCACCAGAATGCACAGGCGAAAAAGGGGTGTGTGTGTGTGCTATGTAATAAAAGTGCCTAAGATTTAATTTCACTTGATTACCAGGCAATATAACTAGGATACAATCATTGTTCTTAGCAAACTCCGACATGCCAAGCAAGTGATTTGCAGGTCAAATAAACTTTAAAAACTTGGACACTTGTTAAACATTTTCTAAAACGGCAATAGGAATATACTTAAATGTCAACTCTTGACTCCCGCGTAATCATGCCTTCTCACCCCCACCCCCCACTTTTCTCCTAAATTATGCATGAATATGTTGTGTCTGAAAGGCCAATATTGAGTGTTCCTGACGGGAATATCCATGTTGGAAGCTGACACACATGTCCCTGACTTGCTACATCGTTAACAAGCATTTGCATAGAAACATGAGTACATGTCCATTTCTTGCAACAAGGTAAACAGGGCATTTATATAGAAAGATGAACATGTCATGTCATGTACTGTAATTATCAGAGTATTTGCAAAACAACACGAAAGTTGAAATTCTACACTTTGTAAGTCCACCTATTGAAAGCTTACAGAAGATTAAAGGAAGCAAAAGTTCTTATCAGCACTTAAACTGGAGTAGACCACATAATGAACTGGATTACGTGAACCAAAGACTTCTTGTTATAATTACATGAAGACTTACAGCATAATTACTACCACTCCCTTTACAGTGTGATACATTGGAAATGATATGCCGGTAAGCCAGTCTAGCCACACCTAGAGTCACCCCAAAGTCCTGCAACAACCTAAAAATAAATCTTAACCAAGCCAGACTCCTCGACAAAGACTGCATCAATTCTACTCTTCTTAACAAAATCTTTATCGTATTTTTTCTTCTTTGTTTTGCCAGCCTACCCAATCGACTCCTCATGATTGATCAAGGAAGCCCAGATTTTAATCATGACCAACACCTATCCATCCCAGGCCCATCAGTAGGACCATTGCGAAGAATCTTACTTAACTTCCTCCTGTACTTATCAGGGAATCCAGATGACAAAATTCCATTGAGAACCTTAAAACACATTGCCATCATCAAGAAGCATGAACAGACTTTCATGAGATCTGACCCTTGAGGAGAGATCTAGGCTTGCATCCCAAGCTTGCAACCCAATCAAACAAAAAGGTCCAAACATTGAAAAGGCTAATGGGATAAACCGTCAACATCAAACCACACCTAAGAATGCATGGAAGGAGATCAAAGGCTCCAGGGTGGAGTCTCTACCAAACACTCTCAACAAACTTTGGGACACATTGCCCACTTTCATGCAAAGAATCTATAGAAAACACACAAGGCTCCAGTTGACCGCCTGGGCACACAAAAAGAGGTCTGAACTCCAGTAAGGGAAAGCTCATCATAGTTCTCCAGAAGACTCCAAAAGACTAGGAAACCAGTAATGGATGCCCAAGAGGAGAATAGTATTACTCAACCTTTTAAACAGTGATTTAAGAGAAGGAACGTCCCCTATAACCAAATAGTCAGCTGCACAGAATAGTCAGACAAAATCCCCCAATTAAGGATAGGACAACCAGAAAACTTGATATAATCTTTTCAGGAAAAACTGAAATTGGTAGAACTAAAGGTCACAACATAGAACAACGAATCAACAAGTAGGGACGAGAGACAGACATGAAAGAATCTGAAACAATGAGAAACAGAGGAAAGGAAACAAAGGAACAGTAATTACAAGATTACAAAGGAGATCAATTCTCAAAGAAAAATGTAAATGGCAAAATGCTAAAGACTAAAAAGACAACTCACAGAGAGGGAAATAGCCAATAAATTGAAGGTTAAGCTGCATACTGGAAAGCAAGAGAATCAAACTCATAACCCCATGTGCAAGAATAAAAGAAGTGAACCTCCACGTTGCAGGGGGTTAAACTATTTCACATATCATGTGAAAGGTGAGCTTCCAAAGCTTCTTTAATCAGAATCTAACAACATAACCAAATGAATTACTTGCACACTTGTAAATATACATTTTTCGTAAATTAGAATCTAACCTTGAAGAAAAAGTGGTGTCCTTGATACGAACCCTGCTATTTCTGATGCGACCTAGAATAGGAAATTCAGTTATCTTCAAGGCCTCCGCCCGCTACACACAACAGTCATACTTTCAAATTGGCTCCTATACTTCATGCAGGAAAATAAAATTATGGTACCATGTACCAAGATTATGAAATACCACAAAAACTGAACAATGATAACTTCCTGTTTATTGCCTTCATAAAAACACAAATTTAACAGTTTCCATTGAAGAGTGGAGAAGTGAGTACCTCAATGAGATATGGAAGATCAAACTTGCAGATATTATATCCAATAATGATATCAGGATCTATCTCACGAATGAAATCCTGCCAAAATTCTTCTGTTATGCACATGAAACAAGTGTAAACAGGCCATGCATGAGAAGTAACAACATGCCCAAGGAGGAATATTAATAAGCTTCCTAGGAGGATAGCTAAAGTATCCTCCCTAGGGGGCCATATGTTGACTCCAATATTCAGGAATTAGATGCAACTCCAACTCTAAACCAATTCTATCTACTGCATAGCGTTAAAGTAGCCAATACAAACAGCTGGCTGGAACATTTAAGACAATAAATGAGCACTGATTCTAATAAAATGAATACATGATCAAATTACCAAGCATAACGGACTTGTACAACAAAAGTATGTTCCAGTGTACCAAACTTGAATGCTCCAAATAAAGAATAGATGAAACACATAGTAATTATCCATAAGTAATATCCAATAATAGATACCAACAACAGTAGGGGTGAGAATGGGTCGGATCGGGTCCGGATCCACTCATGTACGGATCTGGATCCAAATAGTATACACCAGATCCGGAACTGATCGGATCCTGAATATTCAGATCTGGATCCGAACCCAAAATTTTATATAAGATCCAGATCCAGATCCGGATCCACTTTCATTTGAATTCAAACAATTCGTCTAAGAGCAAGAACTTCTGGTCAATTTTTTGTTAGATTAATGGTTGGACTTTGCGCATAAAATTTTCCAACTCTTTTCTCCAAGTTTAATTTCAAATAAACCATAACAATCATATACAAATGAAAATTATTCCAAAATCAAGACTTTAAACATGTACACGATAAGTAAGTTTTAACTTTCTTTATCTCAAATTACACAGTTAAACCACTTTTAAATTAAAACCTTTTATTTAACCAAATTCCTCCTGAAAAATTCATTACTAGATCTGCCACCTACTAAACTAAAGGGGAACTCAGGCCTGCACTAAATCGAGTTCATGACACAGCCTTCTCTCTTTGGTCACCCATTGAAATATGAAATATTTAGAAAAAAATATGAAAAACAAGCCTAATCTCAATAGTAAGTTATCACACTACTTCAAGAGTAAGGAAAGAAAGAAATCATGTGATCACATCCCAATACAAGATGATATTAAACCATTTGGTACTTCAAATCCAAAAGTAAAGACCAACATTTCCAGTCTTCAATTGAGCAGAGACTCACAAATAGTGACTGTTTTCTGCTGCACAAAGAAATGGCACTATTCACCATTTCCCAATAACAGCCATTGACCTCTTGCTATGCTGACTAGCAGAACATGCTAGAATGATGTGCATGTCATTCTTATCGCTATCCCTTATCGTTACTGCCTTTAGAGGTAGTTGTCCTCACAAAAACAATGGCGATTTCCTATTGACCAGATCAAACCAGCAACTTGAGAATTGTGTTTTCCTTTGAAATATCATGGATTAGAAGACAAATAAGGGTCATTGGATTCACTCATTTTGGGGATAATGTGCACAGCATCACACAAGTATTTTGATAAATTTCCAGAAAACAAAAAAAATCCCAAAGTAACAAACAAGCAACACGAGATGAACATGTGTGTGAAGGACAAACTCCCCACACTCATTCGTAGAGAAGAAAAGATGCAAGAAAAGAATGTACAGTGTTTTAAGAAAGAGCAAGTTCATGATTATGTTGACTGCCCTTTTAGAATTCCCTCTGGATACCCTAGTTATTTAAGTAATTCATTTCTAGTGAAAGAGAAACAAGTTTAGACACCAAGCTAAGTGAATGAATGTCTGTTTCGATAGAATATATGTTCTGTTTTTGTTTGAAATAGAATACATGTACGACTATAAAGCTTCACTAAAATAGAAAAGACAGTCAAAAAGGAAGAACCAGCTAAAACTTTGTTGGGATGGAGTCCTGTTATTATTATCAATATCAAAACCAGTTAGAAATATCTTAAACAAGAGAAGAGACGGAGACAACCAACCAGCTTCCACACAAAGCAAACAACAATACAACTCCAAGAATGTAACCAAGCATAATAAGTTACCCGCCAAGCTAGTAAGACCTCCCTCTCTGTATCAAATGACATCACATCAACTCCAACAATTGGGGAACAGGACTTAAGAGTCATAACATTACGGATGAGGGGACGATCTTCTCCTTGTAATGTGACTAGATTGGCCACCTGTTGACCAAAATTCCATTATTAAAACAGAAAAAGAAAGTGAGAGTGCGTAAGCTATAGTTCATCATTATGACATGCTTTGCGTGAAATCTATAAAAAATTGGTTTTTTATATATCATACAACAGGCTCAACCTGAATAACAGGATCATGGCTTGGCTCAGGAAAAAGTCCCTTGCGACCAGCACATTCAATGTCAAAACTCAGGATGCGAAATGGAGCCATTTTTGAGAATTCTCCATCCGGAGCGTGGCTGATCAATACAGTGTATCTACATATCATTGTAAGGAAAAGCAAACGACCCTCAAAAGAAAAATTTGCTAAATCTTTGGGTAAAAAGCTCAAAATCTGCTTTCACATATTAACAACAGCTCATATATCCCAAGAGGATACAAGCAATCAACCTCTAGCTGACAATAAGATATACTACGTGCTGTCTTCTGATATTGTCCAGCAGGAAGTTCAATCCAGTTGCCACCAACAACCTTGCAATCGATCATAAAGCGGAGGGCAAAAAGAACATTGCTCTCATATGTGGTGAAACTCTTCAAACCAAGACCATCGATTTGGAGGCCCCTTTCTAAAATGCCTGGGAATGTCAAAGAGAAATTTAGGAACATATAATGTGAAATTTACAAAGCATTTGATTGTTACTTAGCACACATTCCAAAAGAAAATGTACAAAACATGTCAGAACCTAAAATATATCATAATAACCCAAAAATGCTCTATCAGATGGCACCTCATTACAAACAAATATATAAATATACATATATATATACATATGTTTGTATAGAGGTAGATATAAAAATATATACGCATGCATGTATGTATGTATGTATGTATCTATCTATGTGTTTGTGTGTGTGTATATGTCCCTAAAGGAAAAACAATGCATGATATGGAATTAAAGCACAAACACCAATGGGCCCTAAGACATCTAAACACATTTAAGAATAGATACCCTAAATGCTCACTAAACATAAAAAAATCTTGTCTGCTCCAAAAGGCAATATTGATGTTACAAAACAAAGTTCACTCAAGAGAAGTATATAAAACTCACTGGTAACACCAAGAAAGATGGATTGAACTGCTATTCAAGTCTGAGTTTTTAGTTTGGAATGATTGTGAGTGGACAGCTTGATCCAATCTGGACAGCTTGATCCAATCTAGACACAAGTTTTAATTCTCCCAAGACTTCTATGAGAAGTCAATGTAGAATCTAGAGTTTAGAGAATGGAAGAACTGTTATTGCATGCGAGGCAATAACCTTTTGGATATTGTCTACAATCTACAATGAAGAAGACAACTAATATTCCCCCTATGGAAATAATGCAAAAAAAAATTTGAAAGAAGTCAAAAAAATGTTGCTAATAATGGACAAGAATACAGATTTTTAACCACTCTCAACCAATGTAAAAAGGACATTAATGAATACACTTTGACGTGTCCACTAAAACACGTATGATACAGGTAATGACATGTCATACAAACCTTTGAACAATTTAGAGAAGTCTGACCATGTGTGGCAAAAGACCACTGAAGTGCAATTCAATGGAGACTTATTGTTGCCCAACCGAATATGTAACTCAACCATGGCAGGTGCAATGTCACTCGTTACTAGCCTTTGAGTTATCTTACAATGTTCATCAAGTCCATTCCAAGACGAGGAGGACTTTCTCAAAAGCATCAGACGTGGCAGTAAGAGTTAGGCTTTCCTGAGAGGACTACAAATATAACAAAAAGGTAATAGACACCTGTTGCAGTAAGATGTCACAGCACACTTCGAGAGGACTCCTTCCAAGTTATGTAATCAAATAGAATTCGTCTCCACCATGTTCAAGTTTCCTCCTCTTATTATTTTCTTAGTTTCTATTAATATTTTTGCTTCTTCATCTGGCCTATGTGCTTACAGTGGTATGCAACTTGTCTACATCTGTTGATGCTCTTAAACAATGAAACATGAGTGATGCCAAAACAAAATATGACTCTAAAATCAATGGATAATACTATTAATCGTAGGAGAACTACCCAAATAAGCTGAAGACCTTTTTTTCTTTTTACTGCCACTAATTTGAGGAATCATCTTCCAAAAAGAAAACACTGAGATGAGATACTCTCTAGGGAATGCAGTGATCAGACAAAACCCAAGGCTCCGAGCTAATGTGGTGACAACCTTGGCAGAAGAGTGCCCAATGATAAATGAAATGGTAATCAAAATCTATTCCTCCCGTAGCAAGGAACTACATACTCAACAAAATGACAATCGTAGTGTGCGATTGACAGGTACATTTTTCCATACTGTACAAACTCAGGAAACAGGCACAGAATCCCCGCTCACCTCGACAACTAGCAACCATAGTCGGCAGAGCAACAACTATCTTTAGGAAAGCATGTGACTTTCGCTCTTGGTAATACATGATGCTCCTTTTCTGCACCAAATCAATTCTCAGGATAAACCTTGGTGCCTTGCTGCTTCTATTAGCGTCCCTCATTCTGCCCTGCGTTATACCAACAAGATCAAAGTAACTACTACTTCCCTTAAACTAGTGAGAATAGAACATAAGGTGAAAAAAACAGTAATATGAAACATAAACAAGTGGGCAGTGAAAGATATCGAACATTACCTCAAGAATCTGATGAAATCTGGAGATGTCATCCGGACCCATACCATCAGGGCAACTGATATAGAAGTAGGGTTGGAAGCCATGAACATGACAACATACACTGTGACCTGCCAAAAAGTGCTGGTTTTTAGGCCAAAATATCTACTGAGCAGGAGAAGGGACTGCAGTTGTGTCTGATATACAAGAGTTAGGTATCTCGAGTTGGGGAGAGAGGGGCGAAGTAATTCGTACCTTCTTTTGTGACACCGAAAATTCGGAGAATGGCAACAGGACCAGATGCCTGAGGCAAGAGTTGTCTATGGCTTTCCCCAATCACATAATCAATCTCTAGTTGCTGAAACACTGGGAAAGGTGGAAATTTTGGAAATATGCATGAGAGATAAAGAGAGGGAGAGAGAGAGAGACCGTGAAATTTGAAGAATTGGAGAAAGTGAGAGGGAGAAGAGGAAGAATATAAGAACCTATGGATGTGGAGTGAGGGGAGAATTGGGGGGAGAGTTGAGGCCGCTTCCATTTGGAGAGGCGAGCGGAGAGACCAGAATCCTGGTAGAGGAGGTCTTCTTCTTCTCTGAGGAGGAGGGTCTCTTCGACGAATACATCTTCATCCATTTCATCAATAACATCCTCTTCTTCCGTCCTCTTCTTCGACTGAGGCGGGACACTGGCAGGGTTCGTAGCCAGCCTCTTCTTGTTCATCATTTTCTCTCTTTCTCTCTTTCTCTCTCTTCCCTCTCTCTCTCTGTCTAATGGAGCAAAGTGATGGAGTAGCTCTGTCACTCTCTTATCCCTCTCCCATGGGGGGCAAAGTTATGCTAATCTTCTCCCTCTCTCTCTCTCTTCCCTCTCTTTCTCTCTCTTCCCTAACTCTAATGGGGGAAAGTTAGGGCTATCTCTTCCCTGTCTCTGTGATCCCAGAGTGAGGGTTGCAGGCGGAGGGAACACAGAGATAGAAAAGCGTGGTTTCCCGCCACTGCCGAAGTCCCTCTCTCTTTGATATATTCGCGTCCGTGTATGATGATCCATGTGATCATCAGACCACTGTACTTATGCGGTTATCACAATCCCAGTTATGGATTGGACGGTGATAGATGGGAGGGACTCTACTGTAAATTTATTAAAAGACCTAGCATTTCTCCATCACCCTCCAATCAATTGGTTGATGGCGATGACCGCCATAGAACAATGAAATTATGAGTAAAAAACACTGGAAAAGCTTTACGCACCTTTTATTAAGGGGGCTTGTTTAGACAGGGAAGATTTGCCATTTGTACATGGTGATCACAACCATTTATACTCAAAATCAATGGCTTGAGGTGTGTCTTCAAGTTTCTTGCTATTTTTTAAGAATTTTGTATCTATTTAATAACGCCCTTTCAATCATTTATTTTGAAATTTAAATGACAAAAAAGATTGTGACCTCTATATACAAAAGATAAATTGTATATTTGTAGATAATCCCTTATTCCAGCCAAAATATATTAAGAAATGATATCATGTTGCTCTCTTTATCTCCATATTTAATATGGAAAAAAATAAAAAAAACAAAAATTAATTTGTATGCTATATATGGTTAAAATGAGTCACCTCCAACAATGAATCTAGACCATCCATTTGGTGAATTTCATGATCTAGGCCTTTATGAATTCAATATCATTTTTTTTCATTTTTTACATTGTTAATCTAATGATTATAAAATAATCTAAAAAACTTCAAAAAAAAAAGATCTTTCTAAGACCTAGATCTATGTATCTCACAAAATATGGATAGCTTATGTTAATTGGGCTAAAAAAAATATATAGAATGCGTTTAAAAAAAAAAAATTATTGTTCGAATGAAAAGAGTTTATATTTTAAAAGTTGGGTCAAACAAATAGTCCTAATATGATTTTTTAAGACTATTTCATTACATTATAATACAACAGTTGCATGAAATCATTTCTCAAATATATTATATCTCATGGGGGTGTACGGTCCATTTACTCCCTTGAATAAGACCTCGCTTACTATCGATTTTAAGACCCCAGTGTTTTTTGCGATGCAACCTCTTCAATCCATAGATTAACTTTAATAAAAACAATTACCTAATTGCTAATTGCGCTTTCTCAAGATTTAATAGAGACCGTTTATTAAAGGGTCTCTATTCAATAGATTAACTTTAATAAATGGTCTCAAGATTGAATAGAGACCGTCTATTTTTAGAGCGATATGTAATTATTAAGAAACTCAAAATTCAATTTTTTTTTCTTTTAAAAATAATCATCTAGTGATTATTAGATGGTTCTCAAAATTACAAATTAAAAAAAAATCTATCAAGTAGGTCTTCAGACCGACGGAGTAGATGTACACCCTGCTCCCAAGGTAGCATAGCATATTCGCCAAAGATAGAGCTGCGATCTGCGCTCTCCCAGCCCATCATCCCATTAAATTGAAGAATTGGGGAATCTTATTTCCATGACTCCAAAGTCACGGAGAACTTGGCATCTTTACTGTGATAACCATCAAAATCAAACACCTTTCAAATCGTATTAAACTAAGCGTGTCGAACGTGCAAATGTTTATCATGTTTCTAAATTCTATTATTTTTTAATATTATATTTAACTAAAATTTGGTGTATAGATTCATTTTTGTGTGGCACACTAAATAAAATAAACTAAATTATCATGAACAAAAATTTTGACAAAAACAAAAAAATTGACCAATATATTCCTATAAAACATCTAAGAGTTTATTTGGTCAATTTTTTTATTTATGGTATTTTTTTATTATTTTAGGAAATTTTATCAAAATATCCATTTACATTTTGCAATCATTTCCAACTCATGATCATGTCTCTTCTCGTGAGTATTTTGAGATTAACCTCCCAAGCTCTCTTGGCCATTTAAGTCAAGTAGTCGACGCAACTCTTCTGCTCCCTCACTTCATCATGTTATTGAATTTAGTCCTCCCAACCAGTCTCAATATTCTCTCTATGCGCACATTTGTTTTTCTGAAAGATATATTTTAGAAAGTTGAACGTTTTTAAATTGTTTGGAGTTAAATGTTTTTTTCTAAAAGGTTTAAATAAGTTTTGGATATTATATTTGATAACCTGCTGGAATGTTAAGAAAGTTTAGGTACTGTGTTTGATAACATACATATATTAACAATACAAATATAAATATATAATGTACTGTATTTTATATATTTTACTAATGTATATTTGTATTATATATAACATATAATATAATATTTATTATAATATATTTATTTCTTAATATATATATATATATTATAATAATATAAATACTATATATTACATATATTAAATATAATTAATAATATAAACATTATATATGCATAATAAAAATATTATATATTATATAATATAATATAAGATATAATATTTTATTATATTACATCATATTAATAATACTAATATTATATATTTATCTTATGCATAGTGAATAGTGATCAACAAAAATGTTATGAAATACCAAGTTCCTATGCCCCTAGGCACTTACTTTAATGTTTTAAGTTTTTAACAAATGAATGTGAACTTTGTTAGAAATTTTTTTTTTGAACTTTTAGATGGAAACAACGTGTCAAATGCATAACTTTTGCGAAATTATTAATATTTATTTATGAAATAAGTATTTCAGAAAAACAAATGCGCCCTAAAGGAAAATTGTTTCATCCGGTGGGGATTGCATTTCTGCATTATGGTCCACAAGGTATAAAGCATCTATATTAAAAATGGATACAAATAGATAGTCAATGAAGCTCACCCTTTGTGTCTCGCGTCCAACGCAGAAGGCCAAGCATTATAACACACACCCCGGCCTGGAAGCCCCATTCTAAAAATAATTGAAATTAAGTATCCAAATATTTTTTTAATATAATTATTATTTTAAATTTTCAAAGATTATTTATTTATTCATATTCAGGATCTCAAAAATAGATTTTTAAGATATGACTCATTTTTACATGGACTTGTAGAAGAACAATTGTTTCATGCGGGCTGGACCGCATTTCTACAATATGCGGTTCAGAAGTATAAAGCATCCATCTTTAAGATGGATGCAAATAGGTGGTCCATCTAAAAACAATTGTAGCTAACGATCCAAATGTTTTTTTTAATATAATTATTATTCATAGTTTTCAATTTTGTTTTTATATTTATGACCTCCATATTAAAGATTATATATATATTCTAAAATTTAAGATTAAATTATATTTTAAAAATATATTTATTGCCAAGCCCACATTTCTACAATATGCGGGCTGCCCACATGCTAACCGCGTCCAATTTTAAATAGCACATTATTTCTACCTAAAAAAAAATTGCACAGAGTTGGATGCCATGGGGTTAAATGCACGATGCATGTTATACTGCTAGTAAAAAATACAATAAACCATTTTAAATTCCAAAATTTTAAAAAATTTCCATAAATATTCCAAGTACCCATCTATGAGAAGAAGATTGTGAGTGGACATCCATAAATGTTACGAGATGAAATTGAAGAGGTTCTTTTGGAAATTGAAGTTATTGATCACAACATCAAGTTTTCTGGTGTATTATCATAGGAGGTAGTAATGGAGAGATATAGTAACTTGAAATCTTTACAAGAGTTTCGTCGAGTTGAGGAGGTGTATTGGAAGCAAAGGTCTATGAACAAATGGCTTAAAGAAGCCGACCTCAACACCAAGTTTTCCATTCAATTGCGAGTGCTTGAAGAACACAAAATGATTTATCTTGAATGACCATCCCAGGGGTTAACTCGAATGATAGTAATATGATGGAAGAGGTTATTATTAGTTATTTAAAAAAAGCTTTTTCATATGATGTTATTTGCACTCCTATAATGGCTCGGGTGCCTTTTCAAAGTGCTAACATTAGAGCATAGTAGCTAGCTTGAGGGATATATTACTTTCGAGGAACTTAAAAGAGCAGTCTTTACGCTACATTACTATAGAGGAACTTAAAAGAGCAGTCTTTGCGCTACCATGTGATAAGTCGACTAGGCCAAATGGTTTCCTTTTAGTGTTTTTTCACACATTTTGGGATTTGGTTTCAGGTGAGTTGTTAGAAATTGTGAGGGGTTTTTTATGTAGAGGACAAGTATTTAAAGGTGTGAATGCAACTTTTATAGCTTTAATACCTAAGAAATCAGTAATTACAAGTTTGCGTGATATCCATCCTATTAATCTGCTCACAATCCTATGTAAATTTGTGGCTAAGGTTCTAGTTGAGAGGTTTAAAGTGGTGTTGCCTCGGGTCATCTCAGAACTACAGTATGCTTTTATCAATGATAGGCTGATTGCTGATAGTGTGTTGGTAGCGCGTGAATGTATTCATTCAAGGGCATCGAGTGGTAATCTAAGGTGGTGATTAAGTTAGATATGGATAAAGTTAATAACATGGTGGAATGAGGTGTTTCGTTGGAGATTATGAAGAATATGGGATTTGGGGAGAAATGGAGAGGCTGGATTTTGTGATGGTTGCCTTAAGCCTATTTTTCCATTATTTACATGGGAAGTCTGACTGGTTTTTCAATGTTTTCAGAGGGCTACATAAAGGAGACCTGTTATCACCCTTCCTTGTTACTTTGTATGCTGAGTGCTTCGGTATACTCCCTCGAAATGTGGAAGAAATGGGTAATTTCTTTGGCTTTAAGATTTCCGATCAGGGACCTTGTGTGTCTCATCTTTAATGTGCTAACGGCACGTATTTTATGTGAAGTGGTGTGCTTATAGTTGAATAACATTACTACCTTCCTACAGTATTGTGAGGTAGCATTGGGTCTCAAGGTTAATTTTGATAAGACTTTGGTGATTGCATTTAAGTGTGACAATTATTTGGTCCATGAGTTAGAGAGTTTTATAGGCTGTAAGGTTGACTACTTCCCTATTAATTATCTGGGAGTGCCTATCTCTTATGGTAGGTTAACGATGTCTTATTGGGATAAGATCATTTAAAGAATCCAAACCAAATTGGATGTTTGAAAGTATAAATACTTATCTTTAAGAGGAAGAATAACGTTGTTGAGATCTTGTTTGTCAAAACTCTTTATTTACAAGTTGTTTATCGTTCAAATTCCACTTGTGAAGAAAATTGAAGGTATGATGAGGGATTTTTTATGGGATGTTGGCATGTATGGCTAAGAAGCCTTATGTGTCTTAGCATACATTTGTGGAAAATTCAATATATTCAACGGTCATATCCATATGATCACAATCCTTCAACCAACAATCATATTCATATGAACGTAACCCTTCAGAAACCGGTTGGAGATCAATGAACCATTTTGTTTCTCAAAAACCAGTTAGATAAATACAACGGTTACCCCTTATTTTCCCTATAAAATGAGAAGCCAGAGAGATGATGTGTACAACAAAGAAAATGCATACATCTCTTTAAAAGGAAAAAGGATAACAATATGGGTTCTACGAACACCAGCCTCATGGCACCCGCTCTTGGATCTCATCCACACTTCAACAATATTTACTAACAATGGTATCAGAGCGACCAGGTTCTATCTTCCCTAATTTTACTCTGAATTTTAATGATATAGCTGTTGTGATTTGTTTGTTACAATCTATGCCAAAATTTTGTGTAATAATCATGCGGCAAAATATCACCTGCTGCTATCTTATATTGGTTCACAGTATTATCTTGGTTTAGAATGTTAATTAATTAAACGATAAGTATGCATGCACTCTTTTTGTATTGATCAATTTCAAGTCACCTCTATCCTATTTTTTTTATAGGTTTTTTGGTTTAGTGTTTGAATTGTGAGGGTGATTTGGCTCCGGTTACGTTTATGTTGTTTGCTTTATCTAATAGGATTTAATTTTCTATAAAATAGGACTTATATTTGGCATCAAGATAATCACGTGGTTTTGACCTATCTTTGCTCATTCATACTTTGATTAGGTCTTCCATATCTAACATGGTTAAATTTACTATAAAACAGGGCTTCCATTTGGCATCAAGATAATTACAAATATTATTTTACACTCCAGTCGTTATCAGGCTACACTTCACGGTCCTACTATTTGCCATAAGTATCAATTGCGCAATCGTGATTATGTGCATATGTTGTAGGAACATTAATAAGTGCCCATGTATCATAATAATTGTGTCCCTAATTTATACGTGGGAACACATTATAGTTGAGTCTTGGCTTTTGGCTTGAGACATGCCCTTTGGCTTGGCTAGAGATGTGCCCCATGGCTTTTGGCTTGACACATGCCCATTGGCTTTTGGCTTGAGATGTGTTCCTTGGCTTGGCTTGAGACATGCCTCTTGGCTTGGGATGTACCCCTAGTTTGAGAGAGAAGAATCATCTTGGCTTTTATATATATATATATATATATTATTGATTATTTAAAGATTTACGCCGGTACCAAAAGATTGATCAGAAGGTGATCTAGAGTTGTCATTGACAAATGGGAGTCGCCTTTTAGCACTTCAAGGGGATGATGCTATGGGATACAACACAATAAATTGATGTTAAAAAAAAAAAAATGCTGCCCAAGATAATCATCAATCCCAATATTTTATATGGGTGAATCCAATTGGTTAGGGTATAGATAGGCCTATAACATCTAAATGTTGTCCTCCATGTTTTAATGAGAGACAGGACTCAACCAACTTGGTTTTGAATAAATATGGAAACAAAATCAGATATAGTTTCTCAACTGTCGTACAAAGCAGCAATCTTCACAATTATGAGAGCGTGAGATATCCTTCGAAAGAAATTCAGAGACTTTCAATACTGAGCGTTTGCACAAAGCATTATTTGCAACTCCGGGAACATTTTAGATAATTTGAGAGAAATTGGTTCAAGGCATCTAGAGAAGTGGAAAACAATAGCGTCACTGATCCTTGCATTGATAGGCAAGGATCCTTCAAAGTAAGTAGTTATAGAGCATCACATGTACTTGCGGCTGTTATTTGACAATCTCGGCAAAGGGTGCGTTGTAATTTACAATGTTTGACAAAGGGGTTTTTGATGAAGTCAATTGACAATTGACTTTTTTTGGGGGGGGTAAACATTTGGCAAATACCTAGTTGCATAGGAAGGCTATGTGGGCCCACGGTAATAGGCCAGTTCTTATTGAAACTATTTATCAGCAAATTTGATTTGTAGTATGCTGATGGATTTGAGGCTTTCTAGTAATTATGCGCATCTTGGCCAATAGGTTAAAAAGTGTTGGATTTCATTTGAGATTGATTTAAATGTAACATGGTACTGGAGGGCCTCAGGATATCCTATTTCCCTATAATATAACAAAAGCCCATAATAATTAGTTATGATCATAAGTGAATTTAGTATGCTTGTGTGATTGCTTTCATTCTCTAGTTATTTAATCATCTATATGTGTCATATTATTTGACATGAACACATTTGGGATGAACAATCAGCTATGATCGTGGGTGAATTTATTATGCTTGTATGATTGCTTTCATTTTCTGGTTGTTTAATCATCTATAGGAGTACATTCGTATTCATGTGTGGGAGTGCACGTCATAGTTATCCAATATGGCTGCGTAATCCATTATGTAGTTGTATTGAAGCATATGGGCCTATAGATGCATGCATGGTATTCATGACACAACAGCATGATATGCATATCAACCATTTATGTGGATGTATCGCATTTTGTCGTGTGCTCCCGCATATAGTTGAGATGAGATATTAGTACTAATATGGAAATTCTTGTAAATTTCAAGTCCATATATGCTATCCATTCTTACGATTGGGCAATGGATGCCTTGTCCTCATTAAAAAAAAAGGACTATTTTGCAACATCCCATTTGAAGGGATGTTCCTATCCCTTACGAGATGAACCTACCAAAAATAGGCATATGCCGCTTTAAGTGGCGAGCAACAATATTTTTTATAAGATTTAAAACAATCTTCAAGATAATGGTACTTAACATTTCATGATGTCATTATACATATGGGATATGAAATAAATAGATTTGACCATTGTGTGTATGTCTTGAAGAGTGATAGCAAATTTACAATACTCTCATTATATATAGATGACATTATAATAGTTGGAAATGACTTATAAGCGATTGATAAGACTAAGTCATGGCTTTCTTATCGGTTTGAAATGAATAATTTGGGATAAGTATCTTATGTCTAGGCATAAAAACAACTAGAAAGAGAAAATAAAAAATGTTGTGCTTGAACCAATAGAAATATATTGACTCTGTTCTTAAAAGATTTCAAATGAAAAATTGTAAGTCATTGTCTACTCCCCTTGAAAATAGAGTAAAGTTGTTTAGGAAGGATTATCCAGTAGAAGGACAATAAAATCCTAAAGTTGCCTATGCACAAACTATTGGTAGTTTGGTATATGCAGTAAGATGTACAAAGTCATATTAGAGTTATGCGTAGGACGTGTTAGCAGATATCAAAGTAATCTAGGCATAACTCATTGGAAAGCAGTAAAAAGATTTATAAGGTACATTAAGGGAACAAAACATCTAAAATTGTATTTTTAAGTAGATAAGCTTGAAGTTATAGAATATTCGGATGCAGATTTTGCTGGGGATAAAGACGACAGTAAGTCCACCTCAAGACATATTTTCCTCTTTGGAGGGGCTGTTGTTTATTTGTCTAACAATAAACAAGGGTGTGTAGTTAGGTACACAGGAAGAAGAACACATTGCATGTAGCACTGCTTGTACTTTTATCATCTGGATAAAGCGCTTCATAGATAACTTGAAGCTGCAAATAATTGACTGATCGATCAAAATATTTTGTGATAATCAAGCCACAATTAAATTAATTCAAAGTAGGGCAAATAACTAAAAAAGAAAACATATAAATGTCTAATATAACTACATTAAGGATGTAGTTGAGAAATGTGAAGTAACTGTTAGTTACTTGCCCTCATCAGATATGATCGTTGATCCATTAACGAAGAGTCTAAGTGTTGAACTGCTAGTTAAGCACACTAGCTTAATGAGACTTAAAAATATTTAAGTCAGTTAGTTTTCATGAGTGAGAAATCCGCATTAGCGTAAAAAATCCTCATGATATACTAGCTTAATGAGACTTCAAAAATGTTTAAGTCATACAATTTTCATGAGTGAGAAATCCGCATTCGCGTTAAAATCTTTATGATAGACATTTGTTATGAGAGGCATATCCACAAAAGTGTGAGAAAAACCTCATGACAAGATATTTTCTTAAAGGTCATACTCAAAAGTGGGAGTATGCATGTGACTTATTATGCTCAACCGTCATAGCCAAGTGGGAGATGTTATGGCTGTGAGGCCTTACATGTCTTAGCCTACATTTATGGGAAATTCAATATATTAAACGGTCATATCCATATGATCGTAACCCTTCGTCCAACGGTCATATCCATATGAATATAACCCTTCAGAAACCCGTTGGAGATTAGGGAACCTTTTTGTTTCTCAGAGACCCATTGGATAAATACAACGGTTACCCATTCTTTTTATAAATGAGGAGTGAAAGAGAAGTGTACAACAAGAAAAATACGTATATCTCTCTAAAAGGCGAAGGGATAAAAATCCGGGTTCTGCGATCACCAGCCTTATAAACACTCCTTCTCTGATCTTATCCACGCTTCAATAATATTTACTATGGGGTTCCTTTGATGCCTCACGTAAATTCCATCTCTTTTAAGATGGGATAGGATTTGTTCTCCAAAAAAAGGAAGGGGGTTTGGGGTTAAGGAAAATTAGATTTGGTCAACCAAGCTCTTTTTTGTAAGTAGTGGTGGAGAAGTTTGCACTCCAATGACCAATTGTGGTATCAAGTTCTTATGACTAAGCATAGGGTAGATAGATTTGGGATGTGGATTGGAGCTCGGGGTGGGGTTGGAAACTCATCATTTATCTGGAGAGATATATTTTTGTGTAAAGCGCTAATACATCAAAATATTCAATGGAGTTTTGGTAGCGGTATTGATATTTATTTATGATACCACAAGTGGATAGCTGATTGCCCCTTAAAAATTGCCTTTTCTGATATATTTGAAAAAAAATAGATAACCCCTATGCAATTATAGCATATATGTTTGAGCTTAGCGGTAATCAAGTGGTTTGGAATATCAATCTCCGTTGTAATAGGATTTTGGATAATCTTTACTCTCAATTTAGTGCCTTTATTGGAAATCCTGACCCATCTATATATCCCCAACTCTGCAGATGACGAGGTAGTGTGGGAGTCGATAAACATACTTCTCTTTCACGATCATTGGAGATGGTCCATGCCTCAAATTGCTCAAATTTGAAAATGGTTGATCCCGCATAGAGTTCAGGATTTTGTATTGCTGGTTGTACAAGATAAGATTATGATAATTGAGAACTTTATCAAGAGAGGGAAAGTAATGCCAAACGTTTGCCTTTGTGTGAAAACAACAATGAAACATTTTCGCATGTATCTTTTCATTGTCTTTTTGCCCCTAGGATTTGGTATTGGTTTCTATTGAAGTTGGGGATTAGGATGGCCTTACCAGAAAAATCATTAATTTATTGTGGTTTTGGCTATCGGGATCTAAAGAAGGGAGGGGAATTTTAGAAGTGGATGTGCGGCTCAATCTCCCCATTCCAAATGGGCTTCATCAAGTGTAGGCCTAAAAGTCGATGTATACTCCAATGGAAGGTGCTTTAAAATTGAGTTTTGATGGTAGCTCTATTGGGATCCTGGGGCTAGCAGGGTTTGCAGGAGTAGTAAGGAATTGGGATGGAGGTGTTGTTTTCTCCTTTGCTGGACCGCTAGGCGAGGCCATTGATAACTTTGCAAAATTTTGTGCCCTTCTACACTGACTAAAGTTGTTATCTGCTAGGAATTTAGGCTCTTAGCCTCGTTTGATTGAGGGGGATTCCTAAATGTTATTAAAATGGTGCAAAAAGGAACCAATGATGCCATGAGATTTAGGTCGTTGCTACTTCAGGTCTTGGATATGGGGAGTTCACTTTCTATTTCATTTTTGCATGTTTATAGAGAAGCCAATAGTGTGGTTTATTACCTTGCCAACAGGGGTGCATCCTTATTGGAGACCTTGGTATCTATTGATGAAACTGTATCCCATTAGCTTTTAATAAAGGGCATGATTTCTATAAGGTTGTAACATTAAACAATCCAATTAAGGCACGCCTCCAAATTTTACTATAACATGTAATTTTGTTGTAAAAAAATTATTAGGATTATCTTAAAAACTATTTTTATATTTAATTAGAAAAATTTAAACTCTAAAAATGGTTAAAATCAAGTAGATTTATAAACATATGGATTGCAAAATACACTATTTATAGGACTCAATTTTTTTTTTTTTTCATATTCATACATCTCAATGTCGAGATGATTAATTAGATAGTTTTTCAACATTAAAACAACATTTCCGATAGATTTTGAGGCGTAATTCTACATTTTAAGGTTGTAACTGTATCACATTAGCTTTAAATAAAGGGCGTGATTTCTATACGGTTGTAACCTTAAACAATCCAATTAAGGTGCGCCTCCAAATTTTACCATAACATGTAATTTGTTGTAAAAAAAATTATTAGGATTATCTTAAAAATTATTTTTATATTTAATTAGAAAAATTTAAACTCCAAAAATAGTTAAAATCAAGTAGATCTATAAACATATGGATTGCAAAATACACTATTTATGGGATTCAAATTATATATATATATTTTTTCATATTCATACATCTCAATGTCGAGATGTTTAATTAGATGTTTTTTCAACATTAAAACAACTTTTCCGATAGATTTTTGAAGCATAATTCTACATTTTAAGGTTGCAACCTTATACAAACATCTAATTTTAATAAAAGTTGATAAATTTACAAAAAAAAAAAACCTATTTTTTAAGATTTAGAATCGTTTTTTCTTTATATCGTAACCGAAGCAGGTTGGGCACTCACATTCCCAAACAATCTCAACATTCTCTCTCTAAAATCGTAATTTAGCAAACTCCATAGCATCCCAATCTCTCTCTCTAAAATCACAATTTCGCGAACTCCATAACATTCCAGTCTCTCTCTCCAAAATCCTATCTTCACGACCACCGTAACATCCTAATTTCGTGAACACCACAATATATACGATATGCAGCTGGTATGGAAGAAGAGCGGGAAGCGGCGCCGCCCACTTGAGCCCTGCCCCTCGGACCTCCCTTTCCGCAAAAACGAAGAAGAAGAAGAGCGGCCCCCCTCTCTCTCCTCTTCTTCTTCCTCACCTGTTTGCAGAGACACAGATGATGATCATCTACGCATCGCCAACTTTTACCAGTCCCAAGGAGATAAGCTCGCTGAGGTGAGGTTCACAAACTCTCTCTCTCCAATTTACACCTCTCCCCATTCACTCTCTCACATCTTGTTTTGTTTCAGGGCAACCTCTTCTTTTGTTGGGCTTTATAGAAACCATTGTTTTATCTTTAAGTTCCACTTTCTGAAAACCACTATCTCTTGGAAAGTTTGATTATTAGGAGGCAAGGTTTGCTTGACATCTCTTATAGGTGATTAGATCATGTACTCATATCATTATTAATGTATTTTTTCACAATTCATATATTTTTCTACCTTGTTTAGCATTATTTCGTTTTTACTATTTAGTTTTTACGTCAGTTGTCATTACAGCTGTTTATTTTCAATGACAAGTTGAATAATTGTTTTTTGATTCATTTGAAGAATTTGTATTTGAACCTTGGCTTCATAAACCCATAGACGATCTCAAGGATTTGGAAAATTTTCACTTTTAATTACATGATACTACCAGTACAAATGTTCAATCATAGATTTACTTTTCTTCCTTTGTTTCGATGGACTGCTACTTTTGTGATTCCCCAAACTGAGAGATCTCCAGCGATTTTAAGAATTCATTCAATGCCTCAAGTCTTGTATCTATTAGCATACGCACTCGCCATTGGCATACTCACTTTCGGTTTTGGGGAGATTCATTTCTCCAAATATTTCACATTTCCCAATTTCAACATTGATATGGGCCCTGAATCATGTTAACCTCAACCAATTCTTCCTTTTGAAGTGACAATTCCTTATAAAGTGAGGATCTCTTCTTATACAACTTTTTCCTTGGAGTGTAGAAGCGATGACTTGTAGTTGATAGCTCACCTCCTTGGCCAATCCATTACTTATTTCCCATCACATGTCTATCTTTTTTATAGACCGCTTTGCTTACAACCTCTATGCACTAAGTTATACATCTTGGTTTAGTTAGATGACTTTGGGCCATCTGCGACTAGCCACCTTCTCTCACTTGAAGAGCTTGACGCCATCGTCAAGTTGCCATGCAAGTACCCCTAGCCCAGGCTTTGTCTTTGAATTGCCAAAGTCATGCCCACTCCCAGCTAGACTCACTCTTTGGTAGCCTTATCCTGGTTCTAAGAAGGCTTCGCATCTCGATGACTACCCTTTCTAAAATGAGTTGTTCATGTTTGGCATTGCTATTGTTTGAGTATCTCTTGATTCATACAAGCAAATAAAATTACCAAATGTTCATGAGCTAGCCTTTCATGAATAGTAGACTACAATGCAAGTTGTTCTATTAGTTTAGTGACAGTCATGGTTCCTTCTTGAATTGTAAAATAAGAATGAAGACTTTATGTCTGAACAACAAAATTGAGTAGATTTATTGGAAACAAACCTAGATTATAGTGTTTCATAAGAAAGTTAAAGGCCTATTTGAATAGCATTAGACTTTTATGGGCTGGTGTGGGCAAGTGAACAATTTTAACATTTAATCCCTTGGTCGTAACTGGTGGCTTCTGAGGTAGATGGAGCAAATCTGATTATATTGATGTTATTTGGAATCCTGGAGGGTCCAGGGCGCCTAAGAAAGGAGTCAAACTGCTAATTAACAAATTTCTTAAGGCAAGTTGGTAATTGATGGTTGAGGATTTCCTAGAACCTGGAAGCGTTGTTATTTAAATCGGTGGTCATTCTGGTCTGGTCTACCCCTCTAGGTTGAATGTCCTCCAAGCCAATCAATAATTGGTGGACCGACTGGTCTGGTTACAGGATCGGCAGATCCACCTTGGGACCAAACCAGCCGGTTTGATAAATCAGTATGTTACCAGACAAAAGAAACATATTCCCTCGACCAGTTATCAAACACGGGAGAAAAGGCCTTAAAAAACAATCTATTATGATACTAGTTTCCTGGGAACCCAATTCTAGGAGAAAATAGTTTAACAACAAATAAATGTGCCCTTAGAGTTTAGTTTGATTGCTTAGTGACTTGGGCATTCTATAAAGTGACATGGTAAGAGGACAACTAAATATGTGGATTCAAGAAGCTTTTCCATTATTGATTTTATACAGATGCCATAGATATGCATGCCTGCATTTATTGAATCCATCAAATGCAAAAAGCTACAATTGTAAGCATACAGTTCGGGAAACTGTGATATGTATGCGATTCCATGGAGCTTTTGTTCTATGGTGTGAATCAATTAACACATGGCCCGGCAAACCATGATATAGGATATGTGCACGTTGTACAAGTTGTCTGTCTAAATAAATTGCGAGATGAATAAGTTTGTCCACTTCCCTTACCAGGCATACAAGATTAAAATTCATTATGTCTCTAATCATGCTTCAATAGAGTGATGTTATATTTATTTATTTATAATAATGTTTATATTTATTATCTATTATATTTATGTTGACTTTGGTCCATGCTTCAAACCATGCTAATCCCTTCAATTCTGTAGTTTATTGTTCCTTAAAATAGAATATACAGTGGAACTTAGGTAGCGCTTTTGCATGACTGAACTCTCAAGTAATTGTTGGTTTTTACTTTTTACCTGTTTGTTTGGACATTTTTTTCAGATAACTTTTGTGTCAAACTCTTTTCAGCCTACTTCTCGTCCCTTTATCCTAAATCAGGCCTGTTCCTCTGGAGGGCCACGGTTTTGCCTATCCTTGGATTATCTATGGTGAAGGCAATTTAGGAATTTTTAGGGCAAAGAAGAGAACCTGACCAGCCATGGTGGATTTACGCTAGAAATATCACCATTGTTTGGGCCGCTAGCCACAAAGACCTCAAAATCTACTGTAGGACTTATCAGAAATTGGGTGTACATGAGACACAAACCCTCCAAAGCACCCAAGGTTACCTTGTGGATCCCTCCGGACTTGGGAAACATCAAACTAAATATAGACCTTGCTCTTTGGGCAACTCGGGACTGTGTGGTGTCGGAGGTATCTTTAGAGATTCCAAAGCAACTATCATCTTTTCATTCCATTGTTACATAGGTGTGCCACTTGGGCCTAGATTAGAGCACTCCTAGAAGGTTTAAAGAGGTTTGATCAGAATTGGGGCCAGAACCTCATAGTGGAGGGTGATTCTAAATTATTTTTGGTTGGGCTAGCAGGAATTCTCGGTATCCTTGGAGACTCAGTAATATCTTTGACCACATTTTTCATTTATGGGGGCGTCTTCATGTCGTCTTCTATCATATTTAGCTGGAAGCCATTGGCGAATGCTCTTGCTAGGGGAGGGCTGTTGAGATGGTGCATCTATAAGACGCCCCTTGCTTTTTTTTACTTTGTTTTTGGTTCAGGTCTCTCTTTGTTTTCGTTTTTGTTAAATTTACTGTTATTTCGCGGCATTCTTCTCTCTACCCTCTCTCTAAGCAGTTTTCTCCATCATGCTAACTGTTCCCCTCTCTTCCTCTGTCTCTCTTGACCTCTTTTTTTCTCTCGTCTCTCCATGCTATCTGACTACATCTGCTCCTTAAAATCTGTCTCTTTCCTCAGCTTTTGCAGTTGAAGCCACTGCAGGTTTTTGATCCCCTTCACTAGCCAACTAAACTTGCAACAACTTCATATGCTAAGTGCTCGTCTTTTGTGGGTGTCCATCCCCTTCTAAATTTGTCATTTTTTATCCCCTTGCAAATCTGACTATGATTTTTTGTAATGAGCACCCGACTTTGCACTGCCTCCTCAGCCCTTTGTGAGAACTCTTTAATTAATACTCACAGTACTAAAAAAACTTTCCTGTCAAACTGTATGTTGCAGTAACGATTATTTGTTATCCTGTGCCTGTACTTGGAAACGAGCCTTGGCATTGAACTGCTCTACTGAGCTGATGTTATTGATTGTTCACGCTATATGTCCAAGATATTTTTCATGTGGTCCAACTAAATTTCAAATTGATCTATGTTGAGCTTAGCTATTCTACATGATAATCGAGTCTGCCTTCAGATCATTGCATTCATAAGATAGTGCTTCTGAAAATTGAAGCATGCGATAGTTTTATTCCATGTTTTGGGTAGGTCATATTCGTTTGCATGGGGGATGACTTATTTGAACCCTTCCTTCATGGAAGTTGGCTGTCATACTTCTGGAACCCAAGGCCACAAGCTAAATAATTTGGCATCCAAAGCATCACCTAGGAGTTTGCATGGCTGCATGCATTTCAAGCAACCAGTGGCGGCTTGCATAATCTGTTGATTTAAATCCTTTAAGGTTGCCTTTGTATCTAAATTCTCAAGATTCAAGTATGCAATTGCTTCACATTTACTTATACAGTATTATTTATTTATTGTATTTGTTTGGATCAATTCCGACTAAGAGTTATATTATTTTTTCATTAAAGATTGGTAGGTATCGTGAGGCACTTGGAAAGTGGGAGTCATCCCTCACTATTATGCCAGAAAGGGCAGTGCTACATGAGCAAAAAGCGCAGGTCTTACTTGAGCTTGGAGAGGCATGGAAAGCTTTGAGAGCAGCAACCCGTATGATCTCTTCAAATTTGCTTGTTTTCCCCTCACATTCAAGTTTATGTTCTTCTTGTGGGATTTTTTTTTCATTGTTCGACATTAGAGAATATTACTCTCTTCATGTAGTTGTATACTAGCATTGTTACTTGGCTTTATAATGAAGATAAACAGCTATTTCATTTCCTTCAGTGTTTCCACACATTTGGTCTGCTTGGTTCTGAAGGAACATGAGAGATTTTTATAAAACATTTGGAAATTATTCATTAAGTTCAAACCAATCATATTATGCTTCTGATAAATTAAATGCAATCAACTAAATCACAACCAACATCTCAAAAATGTTGGCATCGCGGGCTAGGAAGTAGACGTAGCAGCTGAGCACCTAACTTTTTCCAGTTTCGGCAACTATGGTACTAGGATACTGACATACTCACTCTAAGTTTAGAAGAACATGAAGCATAGGATAAGGCTCGTCCAGAACTGCTATTTGTGGCATGAAAAGCTATGGATTTGTCGGCAGATCTGTTTGCTTAGGTGTATACATGTCCAGCAGTGTCCCAATCTTCTCAGAAGCATGGATGAGAGAGAGTGTAGAACTTCTGTATGATTAAAAAGTTCCTGAAAAATGAATTAAAGAGCCATATTCTGGGCTGAGAACCTTATTAACATTGTGAGGGGATGAGTTCAAATAATGACAGGGACATGACATGATGAGACGTTGGAAGTACTGGGCATGTCTCTCACATTCTTTTGGATTTCCAACTCGTTGAAGGCTTGGTGGATGTAGAAATTTGCTGCAGCAAATGCTATATACAAAAGGACACATAAGACATTTGAAAGATGAGGAACTTTGCTTTTGTAACCTTGAAAACCAAGCCTTGACCACTGAATCATTGATCCTAAAATCTCAAAAGATCCTCTACCCTTTGTTTGGGTGGTTTTTGAGTCACTAAAACTTCAGATAGAATCTAAACAGAGTTCACCACAGCCTAGCAATATGATTATATAGTCTTACGCTGCAGGGAATATCAGAAATCCTATCAAACAGTTAATTTGATTTGGAAATTGGTGGAGTGGTTATATAATGCCTCAAGGCCGAACTATTAAAATTTCATAATATTTGGACATTGTTTGAGGTACAATTTGTCCACTGTCCGTGTGTTTCTTTGGTTTATTTGATTTTATCTTTATACTTTTCTTTACAACTTTAAATGTGATTGCCCTTTTGTTCTTTAAAAGCCTCCCCAGCCTAGCCTGCCCATGGTCCAATTTTGAGGTGCACAAGCGGTATGCTCTCTTCCAAGGGAGTATGATGCTGTTATAAGTTTAGAAATTCATATTTGTTTCGATTGTAATACTCAATTCTTTGTGCATATGGTTTTTTGACATTTGCATGGCTGAAAATACAATTGCAAGATAAGTGTCTATTATGGATCCTCACATGGTCCTAGAATGGGACCATGGGGGAGCAAGGGGAGAGAATTGAACAAGTGCATTGGAATGACTATGGAGAGAAAGGCGACCCTGGAGAGGGGATTGAAAGAAGATTTCACTAGTCGAGGGGATGGCCGATGGATAAGAGGAAAGACCAAAAGGAAAGTAATGTGGGCATACTTTCCAAGCACCGGCTTTTGCTAGAAGACACCTGCCAATATACAAACCTAGAAGAGGGCATAGGGAGAATGAAGAGTTGTGTATGCAATACTCTGCAAAACATGAAGGCAAATAAGTAGCTTTCCGATGCCTGGAAGATGCACATGTTGTGTCTTGACCATAGAGAAGGTGAAGAGCACGGTCACAGGGGAAGGCTGTTTGCATTAAGTAATTGAAATGATAGTAAATTGAAGGATGTAGATGTAGATCCTAAAAGATACACAACTGGTAGACTATGCATGAAGAGAAAGTCTGTAAGGAGTCGAATTTTTGGTCACATAGGTGTGGAGAACTAGATCTCAAGTAATCTGCAAATGGCTTGGAAAAGGTGATATACTGTTTTTCTTGAGGTTTGAAGCAAAAGCTATGAGAGTCCTTCACTGGGGATGGTGGAGTTATAGGAGGGCATTGTTGACTTTGCTTTGTTGGGATCCAGGTATGACCAGCTCTATTACAAAGTCGTTATATTGTGGTAAAAGGCATCCTTTTACTTGGTTGTCGCACATTAGCAATAAACCAGAAAGTTCAGATTATATCTTTGATTGACTTTATCCTTCTAATTGTCTCTCATGATGGTGACACCCGTTCTTGGCCAATTCTCCATAATTCCCCCATATAATTTCAAAATCTTCCACTCTATTGGGTAGCGGCCTTTAAAGGACGTGAGAGCACGTAAAAGACATTTAAAGTAGATTATACACTTCAATGGGAGGGTGTATTATTTGATTGACTAAGGGTCAGCTGGTCTATGAGTAGATTATGCACTTTAGTGGAAGTGTATATTATTTGATTGACTAAGGGTTAGGTTGTCTATGGCTTTGGTCATGTCCAAAACCCTTACCCTTGAGCATGTGGCACTATCGAAAAAGCTTTACAAAGGGTCATCTCTTGTTGAGGTCAAAGAGATGCACATGGATAGTTTCTAGGTCCGGAGAGCTATGTGGTCTCCTGTGTGCGGATGTAGCCTGTGAGAACAGGGGTAAATCCTCAACAAACTTTGGCACTACATGTACTTAGGGCGGCCGCATTACCAGGAAGCAACCCTGAAGAGGGATACATGTACATGTGCATAGAGAGTCTCCCTTGCACTATAGTGATATGTGGTCGACTTGCTCTTAAGGGGGAAACTGTAATCCACATGCTGTGAGTGTGGTTCCACTGTTTATTACCCAGCTTTGACAAGCTAATCATGAATCCCTGCATAAGACTGTGGGTCATGGGTTTCGTTGAATTGGTTTAAGAAGACAATTATGGGTTATGGTTACTGGGTCGGGTGAAGTGCCTTTATAGTCACTTGGTTTTGACCTTTTGATACATGTCCCCTTTTAGATATTTTATTTTCAGTGTTAGAAGTGTTTCTATGAATTTTAGAATTTTTCAGAATTTTTAGAATTATTTCTGCTGCAATTTCCTTGAAAAAGGGTATTTTCAAATTTTTATTTGTAAGGAAGGGCACATGTGGGGCCCTTGGATCCAGCTCCACATGTATGCTACACCCAATGGGTGGGGTGTGGGGCTCGTAGGGGCCACATGTCACCCATAGGGGTGGCACACCTCCCTTCTTTTTTCTTTAGTTCTTGTTTTAATTGAAATTATTTTAAGTGTGATTAGTTCAATAATCTTTTTAAAAAGAAAAGAAAAGAAAAGATTATGTGCACCTATTTTTGTGGAAGTTGGTTTTTATCAAGAAATATTATTTTGAATTCCTACAATTAGAGAGAAATTAAGAAATTCTAGAAGGCTTTTAAATTGGTTTTATCCTAATTAAACTAGAAGTGGATATGGGTCAAATATGAAGGGGTTAAAGTTCCTAATAAGCCTCCCAAAATCATGATGGCTGATTTGTCGAATGGATGCCTCTGATTTATTCTCTCTCACCTCACAAATTTCCAAATTTCCTATTGGTCAAGGTGAGTCATTGGATAGGCATGCTTAGGAGGGGTCTTGAGGTCTTTATAAGGTGTACCCCCTCTCATTACACACAATTTTGGAGCCTCTCTCCCCTTAACACCCTAATTCTCTCTCTCTCTCTCTCTCTCTCCTCTCTATAGTGCCCATCTCCTCTCTCTCGCAATTAGTGGCACGCCACC
The DNA here is from genome assembly GCF_000471905.2 of Amborella trichopoda. Next base: position 5,714,465 of record NW_006499159.1, read on the forward strand.
CACAGACAAATTAAAGAGGGTGGCATGCCTATAATTAGGGTTTTCTAGAGAGAGGACTAGTTTAACCCTAAAAAAAGGGAGGTGTCTTTTTGAGACATGCTCTAATTGTGTTTCTATGCTCTCTAAAACCATAGTTTAAAAAGTATTGCTTAAGGAAGCGTCCTTGTTTTGAAAATTCAGCAAGACCAATAGGATTGAAGTGCGTCATCCGTCAGGAAATCGGATGTTGGGTGTACTAAGTCCTATGGGGGTGATCTTAGGCATAATCAAATAAGTCTCCATGGCTGTTTATTTTTGTTTTTCAGTCACATTTTCATATTAACTGTGATTTTCAATAACGTTATTTGTACTCATATTGATAGTAGAAGCTTGGTTTTTATTCCTGGATTGTATCTATTATTTAGTACTAAAAGAAAAAGGTCCTAGGTTGTATTTAGGGTTTTAATGTTCTCGTACAACAGTGTATTGTATGACTTGTAAGTGGAATTTAGATTCAATAATCAAGAAAAGAAGAACATTTTTGATTTTTTAGCCTTGAATTCCGCATACCTTTTGTTTCAGGCTCCACCATAGGGCCCCCTTCTAAATTATAGCAACCATAGGCTTGTAATATGGGCTGTGGGCTTCATTGGAGGGATCCCCTTCATCATAGAATCATTTCCCAATAGTCTTTTCAACCTTTAATCATGCCTCCGAGGTTCATCTATTGCGACTTAGGCTTCGAGAGGAATAGATTGATGCAATTCTGAGCCATGGGTTGCGCAGGTCTACTGTGTGCACCTCTCCTGGCCTCCACAACACCTCTCATAGAGTATTCCGGCATGTTTGTCATTTGCCTTTGGCTTCATTGTAGGGGCAGCTTCTTGTATTGCATTGTGGAAAGTTTCTTCCTTTGTACTGTAATGTCCTACTACACATGTTTTCTATTTGGTATTTGTCACAGTCCTGGCTCTTGTCCCTCATTTCTTTGCTCTCATCAAGCATGACTGTGTTTAACAATTACCTCACATTAAAAATCCTACGGTCCTAACCCATGCATTCAATATCTCATCCCATGAACTTGTTTCCGGAAAACCCTTGGGTTGCATTTTGAAGAATCTGAGGTTTTAATGAAATGATTCACTCTTATCCTTTAGGACCTGGAATTGAAAGGTGGACAACCAATTGGATAAAAGCTTAATCCCATTAGCATAATGTTGTTCTGCTTGATTAAAGAGTTGGCCATGGTGGTGGATGGGGCTGGTACCTTCCAAATGGAATAATTTGAATTTGGATGGAAAATTTTCCTCCAAACAATGTATTTATCTTATTTTCTTCTATAATAATGTATATCAATAGCTTTTATAGAAATAAACATTATTTGTGATTGTTGTTAATGGCTATTCAGTTAGTTTCTTTGAATCTCAAAACAGGTATATTCTTGGTAAAATAGAAAAACTTGGCGAGAACGCATTTTGACTACTCTCAGTTTTTCTTATGATTGAAAAATTAACTTGACCCTGCTGGTGCGCTTCCTATAACTTACTCATATCACCTTGTGATCTGAGCTATGACATGGGTTGCTCTTTTGCTTCTGTGCAAATTAAATTGCTATGGGTCTTATTGATCCAGATAGGTGGGAACTTTTTCATGAAGGTCCTCCGCTGCGACATGGATGATTCTTGTGACATTTGACCTGGTTTAGGTTGCTTATGATCGATTTATATTGGGAGTGGTAGAGGGATAATATCTGTGTTGGAAGTCTGTTGAGGGAGAATTCCTGAGCACTCCAGATTTCTCTTTATATTTGTAGCATTTGCTTTTGTACTGATTGTAAAATTGTATTTTTCTGATATAATCGTAGTCACTTTGCTATAAAATGCCACTCCTGACTTCCAAGACTTTCTCTCTCTCTCTCTCTCTCTCTCTCTCTCTCTCTCTTTCTTCACACAGGTGCTACAGAACTGGAGCCGTCATGGGCAGAGGTTCGTCATTACTTGGTGGTTCTGACTTTTTAATGGAACTTTGGACCATGAGTTTCTTTATTTTGATAAATGGACCATGGTCTACTATTCATCTTATCTTTGCTGACAGCCATATGCTAATGTTGTTGCTTTCATGAGGCTATTTATTCTTCCATTTTGAGGATAAAATGTTAATGCATTTTTTGGGTGTGCCTTTTTTGTGCATTTGAAAACAGTCCACCTTTAGTAACATGCATCATTACAGAATTTACTTGCATAGATATTTCACAGTTCCAAGACTGCAAAATTGTTGATGTATTTTACTGGGACTTAAAAATCCTGCTTTTAATTATGCCAACCAGCTGCACAGAACTTACCCGTGTTGGTTTTACTTGCATTAGTATTTTACATTAAAGTGACTGCTAAATTATTTTGTGAAGCAGAACATCAAATTATGATCCCTTGACATGGCTCTGGACATGACTACAGTATTGACTTTCTGCAATATGTTTTCAGAGCGTTGGACCAATTGCCTATCTTTTTTTGTTTAGGTCAATGTCTGGACAGAAATTACCAGTCGTTTTCTAGTTTCTGTGCATCAGGGACTTGTAAATCCAAAAATGAATTCTATTAGCTGTTATTTTGTATGTGACATTGAACATGCTTTGCAAGTGAATGTGGCCTCTCTTGATAAATGTTCAATCAAAAGATCTATCCTAGCTGCAAGTTGAAATTAAATTTGTAATTACCCTGGATTATGCCTTAACTAATAATGGGAACTATCCCATACCCGGGTAAAGGGGCGTGGTTGTGTTAAGTAGGCAGCTAATGTAAAATTTTGCCAAAACTCATCGTGAATCTTGAGAAACTTATAGTATAGATATGAGGACTTTTGGCCTCACTGAGGATATGGCCTTTAATAGAACAGAATGGAGAACTAGGATTCATATAGCCGACCCCAATTAATTTGGAAAAGGCTAAAATGATGATGATGATGATGATGATCTGCGTATTGTGCAAAGCAATATAATCCACTGTTTCTTGGACTTATTTATAAGAAATCTTGATTGACATGGGAATACATGAGCCTGTTATGTTTGGGCCATAGTTTTGGATTGTCTAATTATTGTATGTGTGATTTTTATTCAATTGTTTTATTATTGTTTATTACAGTGTTCCAGACATTTGGTTTTATGCTTCCTTTTGTTTGGTTTTCGTATATAAGCTCAGATGATGGGCTTTCAAAGGATAGTATGAAGATTCAAAGGTAGGTATTTGAAGGGGATCGAGAGTTGGGTGATTCAAAAATTTAATTTTATTTGTTTAATTTCATGGATGTGGGTTTATGTTTTATTTTTTATTAGGATTGATATTTTTAGGAATTATAATGTGGGTTAATATCCAACACTTAGTTTCTATTATTTTTATTTTATTTTCTATTAATTTTATTTTATTTTTTACTATTAATTGGTTACTATTCATGGGTACTATTCTTCAGTATTGTTTTTGGGTTACTATTCACATGTTACTGTCACAGAAGTATTTCTAGATTTTTAGTATTGTTTAGGGGTATTTTAGAGTCGTAAATTGTTTACTTGGATCTTACATTAATTTAACACTTTTAAGGTTTCATAAGCTTATAAAAGGTCGGAGGTTGGATGTTTATGTTATTAGAAGAAATTTTATTTTATGAAAGAAGAAAGTTCTTCTCTCTTGGCTTGATTTATAGCCATGTTTTTTCTCTATTATTGCTATTTTTTTTACTTTTTGAGGTCCTAGAAAAAAGGTGGATTTAATTTTTCACCTCTCTTCTTGTATCAAGTAGTATTAGAACTTAGTTCAAAGAGAGTTAGAGATAGCGGCTGCTTGTGGAGGTCTTAGCCGTAGGGATGCCAATCTGATCCCATTGCGTAAGGAAGTCAACTTTGACGTAGAGGATTACATGGCTGTTGTGCAAGCGAGACCAGAAATAGCGTGCCCTAAATGAGGAGAAATCTACAGGGATAGATCCAATCATCAGGGCTTTTGTGGAGATTGGTGCGAATCTGATTATGAGTTTGAGTAGGAACAAACTGATAACATGGCAAGTTACGTAGATGGGTTTGATGCACGATGGCATCAACGGGAGCATAATTCTGAAGGAGAATAATAAAGATCCAATTAGGGGTGGCAGTGGACCCATACCCAACCTGGGACCCGGTGGGTATACCCAACTTGGGTCCGGGTACCCGCGGGTAGGGTTCGGGTCCCCGCGGGTAGGGTTCGGGTCCAAGATATCATGCCCGAATAGTCTCGGGTCCGAGTACGGGTCCAGCAGGACCCGACCCATATCCGACCCGTATTCGTTGTCAATTTAACCCATTCATTTAACCCATCCATTAGGCCATCACCATCCATTTAACCCATCGATTTTCCCCAAACCCCATCGTGAAGCCCAACTCAGTGAAACCCTAGCCTCCTCTGCAACCCAAATCTCCTCCTAGAGAGAGAAGAGAGGCGAAACCCTAGCCTCTTCTGCAATCCAAACGTCCTTCTAAAGAGAGAAGATACAAGCTCACATCACAGGTCCCTTCATGGTAAAGAGCCCTGTCTTCTCAAGTCACGTCACCAAAACCTAGCCTCCTCTGAAACTTCAGCATTTGGATCTGTGGCTTCGAGGATTTGTTTCCAGCTGCAATGCCAAAAATTCAGCTGCGGTGCTTTGGTTTAGAGAGAGAGTCCGAGCTCAAATAATGGTTTCGGGAAGCTTTGTTGCAGAGTCAAAAGATGTAACTGGTTTTCTTGGACATGAGGCTGATCTTGTGTTATTGGAGATGTGTGGTTCTTTGATTTGCAGGTGTGTGATGAAAATTTGTATGAGCGTAGAGAGGAATGGGTTAAGGGGTTAGGGTTTCTGCTTTGGTTTTGAATAGGAGAGGGCTAGTGGCTCTCTCTCTCTCATTATATCTGTCTTTTTCTCTCTATCCCTCTATTTCTCTCTCCATTTCTCTGCTTCTAATTCTCTCTATCTTTCTCTCTGTCTCTACACGTCTTTGTCTCCCTCTATCAGTCTCTGTAGAGTGAAGTGAATGGTGTTTTGTTTGTGCCATTGTTATTGTGAAAATGCTTGTGAAATGAAAATTGGAAATGTCTCTCTCTCAAAAAAAGAGAGACAAAGAGTCTCTGTTAAAGATAAGGATTTTTTGAGGACTGAGGAGCTTAGAGAGAGAGAGAGAGAGAGAGAGAGAGAGAGAGAGAGAGAGAGAGAGAGAGAGAGAGAGAGAGAGGAGCTCAGAGAGAGGGGAAGAGAGCATCTAGGGAGCTTAGACAGAGAGAGAGAGGGGAGAAGAGAGCATTCCGGGTACGGGCCGGTCCTGGGTCCAAACCTGCTTTTCGGGTACTGGTACGGGTATGGGATCTATGGATCCACCGGGTTCGGGTCCGGGTCCGGGTATGGGATCTATGGATCCATCGGGTTCGGGTTCGGGTCCGGGTCCGGGTATGGGTCCAGCAGGACCCGACCCATACCCAATTCGTTGCCACCCCTAAATCCAATCTTCAATTGGATTCAATATTTTTTAAATCAGCGGTTGGTCCCACTTTTGTGAACGATTGGGCGAAAATGAAGAACTTGGAGTTCCTATCTATGAAAAAGAACAAGTTGCTTGTGATGGTGATGGTCATTGCAATGATGGTAATGACCACGATAGTGGTGGTGGTGAAGAGATAAAAGGGGCTGCAACTGGAGACAATGACCGTAAAGAACTCTTTTCTCTCACCAGTGGAGGGGCTGTTCTTTCCTCTTTCCAACTAGAGGATTCCATCCCACAAAGGCAGGCTACTATAGCTGGATGCACCAAAATCCTTAACAACTAGTGAAGATATTTTGATCAGGTCTGTAACTCATGGTCCCAAGATCAAGCCCTAATATCAGTGCATAATATTCTGGTTGAGAGAGACCTTGTTTTGAGAGGAGGATTTGTATTAACCCATTTCAAAATGTGAGGACGAGTTTTCTCTAACCAGGGGAGAATAATGAAGATAAAGAGTTGGATGATTCAAAAAATTAATTTTATTTATTTATTTTTTGATTTCATAGATGTGGGTGTATATATGTTTTTAGAGTTATTTTTTTTTAGGAATTATAGTGTCAACACTTAATTTCTATTTTTTAGTACTTGGTTTCTATTTTTTTTCTTTTTTTACTATTCATTAGTTACTATTTGTGGGTACTGTTCACGGATACTATTGATGGGACTGTTTATAGTGGTATTTTTGGAATTTTAGTATTTTTTAGGGATATTTTAGAGTCTTAAATTGTTTAATTAGATCATCATCATCAGAGCCTTTTCTCAACCAATTAGATTTCAAGTTAGTATTTAAGGTTTCATATGCTTATGAAACCACATTGAAGGTATAGCCTGTGATAGAGTAGAATGACGGACTAGGATTCATGTAGCCGACCCCAAATAGTTGGGAAAAGGCTCTAATGATGATGATCACGATGATGATGATGATGATGATGATGATGATATGCTTATAAAAGGTGGGAAATCATATTATCGAATGCTTATGTTATTGGAATAAATTTTGTTTTATGAAAGAAAAAATTTCTTCTCTTGGCTTGATTTATAGCTATGCTTTTTTTTCATTATTGCTGATTTTTATGTGTTTGAGGTTCAGGAAAAAGGTGGAATTAATGTCCCGCATTTCCTTCCTGCTTCAATATTCAATGGAGTTGAGATCAATTCTATTTTTG
>NW_006499159.1:5721459-5761155 GCF_000471905.2 Amborella trichopoda
TTGAAAGTTGCACTGTGGCTCTTAATGCCCTATCAACTGAGCCAGGAGCCAAATCCCTGGAAGGGTCCTTCATTGGGATGCTACGTTGATAGAAAGTGTTTGTTAAGTTTGTGACTTCACATAATGGGTGTTTGGATGTGCCAATTTATTTAAAAAGACTCCCATTTATGATGTTTCTTCTCTTGTGTTTTTGAGTCATAGAAAGGAATGTTCACGTTCAGTAACAAACTAGGTTTTTGGATTATTAGATATATGCTCCTGCTTATCAATTTGAGGAATACCAGTCATTGGGTGTTAAGCATGCTACAAAATGCTTCATAGTAATCCTTTTTACTTTTTCTTTTGGAAAGTCTAAAACTTCGAGACCCTTGGAGAAGCTGGCTTATAGAAGATGAATGAAACTTGCATCGGCCCTCGTTGGGGCAAATTATGAATCATTTTAAGTTGGTTTTATTGGAGATATCCTCATCTTTTTTGTGAATCATATGCAAGAATTTCTAAAATGAATCTAAAATATTTATCACCATTGATTTTCCTAATTGTTATCTGATTGCGGAGGCCCTTAAGTGAAGTATAAGTTGCCAGTTGTTCCGTGACTATTTTGGAGAAAATTGAGATGAGATTGATTGATTTCAACACTATTTTATCTTGAATTCCGGACTTTCAAAGTCAGAGATCCAGCAAGTTTGAATTGGTATAATTCTGCCTGGAGGCTCCTCTCCTATGGCTGGTGCTTTGTGACAGGGCTAGACAATGAGCCTCATTGAAGTGGGTGTTTGTCTTTCAGATGCCCCGTATTATGTGCTGCTTGGAGGAACATCTTTTCGTTAATATGATGCCTTCTTTGATGAAAGGGAGGAACAATCAATAATCTGTCCATATTGTTTCGCCACTGTTTGTCAAATGACGAACTAAAAGATAGAAAGTACTTTTCTTATATAACTCGGATGCATGGCTAATATGTGGCTACAATGTTCTGTCAGAGAGAAAAGGAAAGTCGTGACTAAAACATGGTGCATGTACTGATATACCATTTGTAAAAGTTAACACATGCATTTTTCACCTGAGGGGATAGGCTATGACATTTATTACTATTAATATAATTTTTAATGGTATACATAGAGCATAAGTAAATACTTCCTTATTGCTTTTTTTTGCTTTTGTTTTGGGGCAAATAGAGCATAAACTGAGTTCTGTTTGTAGCAGGACATCTCTTTGTAATTATGTTTGGTAGATGCTTGAACATCCGTATGAGTCTAACGTGACAAAAGTTTGGTAGTAACAATTTATATATATGCCACAATGTGATTGATCATTTTCTAGTCCATTCTTACTGGTTCCCACAATGCAAACCTACTTCAGTTTGTTCATGCTTTTGAGGATCATCGTTTCATTAATTACTATTATAGTATAACGTACTGTTTTGTCTGATATGCGAGAGATATCTGTTGAGAGTGGGAAGACCTACCGATTTATTTTGTTCAATTTGCATTCATTATCATCATGGCTCATTGAGATCACTTGTGTAATACATGCTTTCATCCATCATGGACGTATTGCATAAAATTGGTTATACTTGGTGCCTTTGAGCTATAGTTTTGTTTTGGTTCTTTGTAAACATATTTTTTCTATTTGCGTAACCTTCAATGGGGGATCCATACCATCTATTTCAGACATGCTATTTATCTTGGACTTGGTACCTATAAAATGTGCATCTTCTACTGAAGTAATATGGGGCATGGAAGGTCCCTTACAAATTCTCTTTACTTTGGGCATTAGACTTTTGACTCAATGATAACATCGCTTTTCACAGGCGTGGATTACCCTTGGAAGAGCTCAGCTGAATTTTGGAGAGCCGGAAGCCTCTCTCAAAAGTTTTGACAGGGCTTTAGAAATCAAGGTAGAAACCTTCACCATCACGATTCATTGATTATTATAGTTTTGTTTCTGGTTCTTCTTCTAGGGAGTATAAAGTGTCTTTCCTAAATGCTTCTGGTTCTTCTTCTGTGGATGTGCAGCCTGACTCTGAGGAGGTGAAGAATGATATAGACACTGCGGTGCAGCTTATAAGGAAACGGAAGCGGCTCCAGACATCTGGAATGAATGTAGGAGAAGGCCGGTATACAGTTAGAGATAAGACTGATATCCCAGGATCATATTGTCAAGGTTGAGAGAGATTTCTTTTTTGCAAAAGTTTTTAGGCATTCAAAAGTATACTATTAATTAGATAGATGTTTTTTCGGTCCCTTGGATCTTGACATCTTCGATAGCTGAATTCTGTTGTGGAATACTAACTGTAAATATGTTTAATCTAAAGCTGGTTTACATCCTTCCTTTTACCCATGCTTACTATATAATCCATGGTTATCTAGCAGCGGTGGCGATATCAATCAAAGAGAAAATATATGAATAAATGATTCCAAGGTTTTAGACATTCGATTTCCAAACCAAGGACTAGCTACCTACTATCCAAAAATATGATGGTAGTCAGTCTAGTGAAAAAAAGACAAGAAGTTCGAAATTCTATATTACTGTTACCAAAGTTTTAAAAAACTCATTGAAATTTCATGGGATCTGAAAATGTTGAAGAAAAAGAAAGCGTTTGACCATTTTTCTGCAATTCATTCATTTTTTACAACATTTAATGAATGATTGCTCATTATGTCGCCTACAGGGCTTACCGGAGAACAAGAGTATTAATTATTTTGAAATTAGATTACCAATGAGAACACCCAAAAACTAGTTGAAACTCTCAACAATAAACTGCCCTAAAAACTAAAAGAAAAAGTTTACCCTAAAAACTAAAAGAAAAAGTTTATATGAGGTGTCAACCTTGTATTGCAAAAATATAAGATGAACATAAAAAATCTCAGTTAAGCGACTCAACTTTCTATTTGATCATCTCGACCCTAGGATGTGTAGATATAAAAAAGAAGGATTTTAGGTCCTAAAAATATTGCACATTATCTCGATTATCAATTTTCAAGAATTTCAAGCCTCTATATTTGTTTTGATCCACACCATTTTCTAGCTTTAACATCCATAATGAGGCGTGGAAATGAATTTTCAGGCCATCTTAGAGATTATTAGCACTATTGTACATCTTTCAATAGGACTTCTTGGTATGCCTTATTTTGGTTAAGATTGATGCCACGTCCCAAACCAAAACCAAATATATTAAGTGATCATATGGGTGTCTTGGTGGTTTTCTTTGCTTCATTAAAACAACTCCGACGCTTCTTTGACTTAGCTCGAGTATTATATATGGCCAAGCATACAATGAGACCATTTACCTTTTGTATGAAGTGGACAGTTGGATGTGAAATTGTGCGGCTGTATTTATTCCATTAATCAAACTCAATGTTCAAAAGAATTTTTCTCGAACTTTATAATATGCCTAAAATATCAGATTTCATATCATATACGATCCTATTATATAAGTAATTGTGACCTCTTTGCACTTAAGGTAAATAGTCTCATTGTATACGATTCTATTATATAAGGGTGTCATTTCTATAAGGTTGCAACCTTAAACAATCCAATTAAGGCGTACCTCTAAATTTTATAATAACAAGTAATTTTAGTGTAATTTTTTTTAAGGTTATTTGAAAATCTATTTTCATATCTAATTATAATTTTTTAAACTTAAAAAATAGTTAAAATCATGTAGATCTATAAACATATGAAAATCTTGTAAATGGATGGTATAGATAATGTGTTGCAAGATGGACTATTTCTAGGACTCAAAATAAATTTTTTTTTGATTGATATTCATACATCTCGATGTCAAGATGATCAATTAGAGGGTTTTTCCGCATTAAAACAACATTTTCCAATGGATTTTTGAAGTGCATCTTTAATTCTACATTTTAAGATAGCAACCTTAGATAAACTTTTTTCATTATTATAATATGGAGAGTATGCTATATTTGACAATGATGAGGTTGCAGCCTTATATAAACTTTTTCTATTATTATTATTGATAGATAAGTAGTGGGACCCACTTTTTGGAGTAATCTCTCTCACCCATTGTCCATCCATTTAGGGCCGTTCGTTCGAATACCTGGAGAGTAAGTAGTGGGACCCACTTTTGGAGTAATCTCTCTCCCCATTGTCCATCCATTTAGGGCCGTTCGGACACCTGGAGAGGATTATAGTATTGTTCCCATTACTTGCAGACTCTGGAATGTGGAATGGATGTTTCTATGACTTTCATCCACTGGAATGCGATGAACCTTGGATTTCTATGTACAAGGATTAGGTATTGTTCCCATTACTTGTAAAGTGTGATTAATTTTTCTCGCGAAAGAATAATTATAGATACAGTTCTATGGGTCTTAGGACTCATATCTAAATGGAAAAGTCCTCTCGACGCCTATGGGCAAACATGAATAATGATTTCGCTTATGTTTATTATTGTCCAAAGTTCATTGTACGATCATGATTGTCCGATAGGGTTTCATTTTTTTCATTTTTTTTTTATAAATCAGAATGATCTGAAATTTGGAGAGTGTGTATATCTTAGTGATGCACACCTAATAAAAATATGAAAAACACATTTCGTAAAATATAAATTGATCAAAATATCCCTGTAAATTTTTAGGGGTATTTTAGTTATTTTATATTTTGCGAATTATTATTATTTTTATATTTTTATTAGATTCTCCTATTTTTGATGAACACAAGCTTCAAATTTCAGATCATTTTGATTTGTAACAAAAAAAAATGAAACATGAAACACTACCGGACAATTGTGATCGTGCGATGAACTTTGGACGGTGATGAATATAAATGAAATCACTGTTCATTTTCGCCTATAGACGTTGCGTAGTGTTTTCCGATCTTTGTGTCCCCTCTACATAATCTATTTTTAAGGTGGATTTTAGACTTAATTCTTTATAAATATAAAATCTCTAATATTGGGATCATTAATATGTTTTTAAAAAAGTAAATTTTAAAAGCTAAAAATTGATATTTTTTAGAGGAAAATTTTCCCCGTTTGGTTTTTTTTTTTCTTCAAACGACCGCCACTTAGCATCCATCTCAAAGATGGATGAATGATGCTTCGGGGGACGCAAATGTAGGAGTGCAACCACCAACCCATAAAGGACTTTTCCTTCAACTATTTAGGCATGACAAAGGTGTGAGTAGTTTCATTAAAAAAGCTAAGTATGAGCAGCTGACAGTTCGTATTATTTTTTGATCGCTAAATATAGCACTAACAATAAATTTCCCTCATAATATCTCTCAATTTTGCAATGAGAAACTTAGGTGTAAATTTTTTTTTAAGATGGCGCGAAAGTCTAATTTCATCTCTAATTATAAAATTTTGTATTTCAAAAATATTTTAAATCAAGCATACCTACAAATACTTGAAAATCTTGAAGATGGATGACCTAGATAATGTATTACAAGATATACTATTTTTGAGACTTGAAATATTTCTTTTATCTATGTCTATATATCTTGATTTCAAGATGATCAACCAGATGTTTTTTCCATCATCAAAACAACTATTTAAAAGTGTGAATCTTACATAAATGTTTTCAAACAAAAACCCTAGAAAATCAAGTGATTACGGAGCTATGTAAAACTAATTTGCCCCCACCGATTCCGGTTCAAGCTACCGATTTTTCAATGCCTATGAACCGGATTTACTGCAATTTACTGCACCAGTGAGTTTACATGGAGTCACATGCCATGTCGATGCAATGGTGAGGCGTGAATCATGGCCTTGTCAGCACCCCATGCCCTCACATGAAGGGCTCGCCATGGCCAATAATAATAGATTCTATAGCCATGTGGTCAAATGATTTCTTGGTCAAAGTCCCCCTCGCTTCTATATTACCTAAACTAACTTATGACACTCATATGTAGGTTTTGTGAGGTGGTATCTCAACATCTGACACAAATATAAGTGTAGAATCAAAGTAAGCACATATTCAAATAATGTCGAGAAATGTGATTTTAATATTGAAAATCTTTGTGATAACCTTAAAATATATTTTCATCTTTTAATTATAAAATTAAAAGCTTCCAACATATTGTTGATCGAGTAGATCTATGAAAACTTGAAAATATTGAAAATTGATAATCGAAATATACATTACAAGATACACTATTTCCAAAACTTGAAATCCAATTTTTTCTCATCTCTATGCATCTTGATGTTGGGATAATCAATTTGAGAATATTTGAGCATCAAAACAACCTCTTCTACTGAAATTCTTGAGGTGGGCTCTAGTTTGATTGTTTCGAGCCTTGGCTATATATAAACTTTTTCCTTGAAGGAAACATAGAGGAAAGATTTTAGTTGACACCAAGTACTTAGATACATATACCGTGCTCCTTGTTGGAGCGTACACATACTTGATCCCGGCAAAAGAACTATTTTCAAGGATTGTTAGAATATGAAATTTTGGGATCCACCTAAGAATCACTAGATAATTATTTGGGAGTTAGCTCCATTGCTCTAGTTCTCGCCATGCTTGAGCAGGGTATTTGGGAGTTAGCTCCATTGCTCTAGTTCTCGCCATGCTTGAGCAGTTCGATTGCCCTGCTCATAGCTTGCTCTAAGAACTGGATCGAAAGCCCTAATCCAAACCGTCGGGAGTGCAATATACCCAATTTATTGTCCGTTTGTTTGTAATATTGGACCTCCTTTTAAACAAAGTGCAATAGCCTTAATATCGGATAGGCTTGAGAACATGGTCCAATATTCTTAATATCGGATAGCCTACAGCCGGTGATAGTTTGATATTCCAAATATCGAACATCCTCTATCGAGAATCTTTGGAAGTTTGAAATATCAATAGCTTCCACCTCAAACAAAATAAGGAAAAAGAAATATTCAATCCTGTTGTGACTATTGGACATTGGGGAAACTTGGAAAAAGATAAAAAAGGGCGGGTGGCGCTTTCAAAAAAGAACATGTCCGATATTATAAACATCGGACCAGTGGATCTCCCCTTAAATTCCCTGTACTTTGGGATCGGTCCATAATTACTACAATTTTATACCGTACCGACATATTTTTTCCTTTTATTTTTGAGGAAGATTTCTAAATATCCTGTATTTTTTTGGAATTAAAAAATAGTTCCAATGTTTTGATATGTTATGTTGAGGTCCCTTTTGTTTGTCTAATTCATTTTTTCACAAATACTCTCAATTTGGGTCGTCAATTAGAACTTTAGAGGGATGCTTTAGAATATAAATGTTTTAAAATTAGCTGGACTAAGACAAAATATATGGAATAAAGGTTTAGCAATAATACGAGTAGAAATGATGAAGTAGTTAAGATTGATGACAAAAAAATACCTAAAAAAAAGTATTTTAGATATCTTGGTTGATAATCTAGGAAAATGGAGAGCTGAGTGGGTGAAATATAGATGTGCATCCATAGTTTTATGTGATCGTTGCATACCAAGGAAGCTGAAGGAAAGTTCTATAGTACAAGATAAGACCACATGTACTTTATGGGACGGAATGTTGCGTGGCTAGGACACAACATATTGATTGGATGAGAGTAGCTGAGATGATGATGTTGAGATGGATGAGTGACAGGATAAAAAGAAATATAATTCAAAATTAAGAAATTTGATGAAACGTAGGTGTGGCTTCAATAGGCGACAAGATGAGAGAAATTAGACTTAGGTGGGTTGGCTTGTGCAGTGAAGATCAACACAACACTGGTTAGGATATGTAATTTGATTTAGATGGATGATTCTAAAAAAGTAAGAGTAAGACCCAAAAGGATCGGGTGGAAGTAGTGAGAAAATATATAGGGATTTATGGTCTTATTGAGGGTATGACCCGTGATAGAGCAGAATGACGAAATATTCATGTAGCTGATTCCAAATAGTTGGGATAAGTATATGATGATGATAACGATGACCCTTAATTTGGATTTTTATTTTATTTTATTTTATTTAACTCATGTCTGGGTTATGCTAGCATTTTAAAATCCGAATAGGGTGGTTGGATTGATCGTTGGGTAGGCTGTTATGGATCGCTAATATGTGTCGGATAGGAACGATTCTCCAGTGTGTGAATTAGTCCAAAAAATCCTGAAGTAATATTTTTTAAATTTGAAAAACATAAAAGAAAATAAAAAAAAATATGTGGGAACTAGGCGTTTTAACCAATCTGGATCCCTCGGTTCCTTAATAGATTCACCCAGTCCTTTAACAGACCCATGCCAGTCTGACAAAATCGGACTGACAGGTAGGAATTGGGTTGGTGTGTCCATCAATTCTCAATCTGGATTGTTGGTTTTTCAATCACTAGATCTAGAACTTTTTTTTTTTTTTGAACAGTCTAGGTTCAACACTTTTAACTCATGTTTCGTGTGGGGCCATTTTCAGGATCAAGCATGGGTTTGACACCTAAAGGGTCAAAGAGATATACTTCTCCAAAAATTGTTGTTTTGATTGGGTTCCGTCTCAAGTGGCCAATCAACTGTTAGGTTCTCTTTATGCTAGACACTTAAATTTCGCACTGATTTCTACATTTTCTTTCTAGCGTTGATTTTTGTTTTGTTTTTTTGTTTTTCTAAAATACATGAATTCTTTGCTAAGAATATGGGTTTGGAACTTCAAATGCCGAACCTATATTCAACCCTCAAAATTGGGTACGACACTTCAAGTACCAGACCTAGATATGAGTTAATCAAAGCATATTTTCAGAAAAAAGAAATTTGACAAGAAGCTCGTCAAAAACAGGAAAAATTTGAGACTATTCTTCACATAAATTCCCCATTTATTAAGCTTCTATTTGAAAATAATAATAATAATAATTTGTGAATCGCTTGAAGATTTGTGGAATTTCAAAGGTTGGTGGTATAAGTTGGAATATTATGCGTGGTTCATTGTTATGGGAGTTATGATTGGAAAGAAATAGGAAGACTTTTGATGGTGTGGCAGTGGATTACACAACTCTTAAGAATAAGATCCTATTTAATACTTGGAATTGATTTAGAAGAACTAAATAAGAATGGGGGATTTCTCGAGCGGATGTAAAAAACAATTTAGATCACTTAATTTTCTTAAGATTTATTAAAGTGAGACCTAGAAGTGTATGGAACCCCCTTTGAATGATTGTTATAAACTTAAATTTGATAGATCATCTATAGGAAATCCAGGTAGGGCTGGGTGGGTAGCATTTGTAGGGACTCAAATAAGAATATAGTGCTTTGTTTTGCAGCACCGTGTTAAGTGGCCACTACTAATTCTGCTGAATTGGTAGTAGTCCTGCAAGGTATCAAATTGTGGAAGGAGAAGAATTTGGGGGGCGTTTTGATTGCGGAAGGGATTCAAAGAATGCTATTGACTGCTGCAATGGTAATCCAGGCCACCGTGGTGTGGGAGATATATTTGGCTGCATATTAAGGAGATAATTACCGGTAGCAACATAACTTTCAACCATGTATATAGAGAAGCTAATTCTACGGCGGACAAAGAAATGAGCATTTCTTCATTCTCTAATGGTTTTTCATGTTTTGTTTTAGTATTGCAATGATTGTAATGACTCTTTTAATATAATAATATTCAATACTCTTGTCAAAAAAAAAAAGAGAAAAAAAAAAAAAGGAAAAAAGAAACGAATGGGTTGCCTCGAATAAACTCGTGGTTGAAGAGCTGGTAATTGCTCAACGCTGCTTTTGGTATATCTCATCTAGTACATGTTCCTCGTTAGTTCCATAAAAAAATATGGCCTTTTAGATAGGATACTGTTTAGATATGTTTCCCTTCTTCATGATCTATTTTTTTAGATAGATTTCGGACTTAATTTTTTACCTATATATTTTCAAACACTTAAAAAAATAATTTTTAAAAACTAAAAATAGCACTTTTTTGAAAAATAATAATTGAGGCACAAATTTTCATCTTTTTTTGGATGGACTAACACACTACATCCATATTTAAGATGGATGATGTCTCTAGCAATGCAAATGTAGTTATCCATCCCCCAACACATAAAGCACTCTGCCATTTGATTAAAATTTATATTTTTGATAAAGTTAAAAAAATAATTTATTTTTATTTTTATTTTTTAATACAAAGAAGGGATTTGTCAAGTGCTAACATACACCTAACAAATGACATTAAAAAAAAAAAAGGGGTAGTGAATAAATAAGATGTGCAATGCTTATCACATGAAAAGGTCCCCAGCATCACATGATGATGAGGGGAAGAGCCGCCCCAGCACCTCGCAAACGCGTTTTAGGGCAGCATCCACATGACCAACCTCCTCTCACACAATCAATCACGTGCTTGCATCTGACAAGCAAAACAATAGTAAAAATTTCCCAATATTTCAAATTTCTCTCTCCTCATTGGCTTTGTGGGACCACTATTTTACTCCCATCTAATCCAAAACTTTTAATCCCACGTTCCAAAATTCCTTTTTTTTTTTTTTTCTGTAATTAAGTAGAAATTTGTTTTTTTGGATAATTAAATGGGTTTTGAAAAATGGGTTTTGAAGGTGCCAGTGATAGTAATTTAGTATGGCTAGACTGGCCCCTACCCATTTTGACAGTGACAAGCTAAACTGAGAAAAAATCCAAATAATTCAAAATTTTGTCTCTTAATTGGCTTTGTGGGACTCATAATTGTACTCCATCCTATCCAAAACTTCCAGTGCAAAGCTATACCTCCAAATTAATTCCACATTCCAAAATTCTTTTTTTTTTGGTTAATTTATTGGGGGAAGGCAAGATAGGTCCCTATCCGTTTTTTCAAATAGATCAGGAGTTGGCTTTTTGGAAGTATTAATGAGGGTAATTCAATGGGGGAAGATAGTTTCACGCCCATTTTTTCAAATAGATTAAGAATTAGCTTTTTGAAGGTGTCCGTGACTATAATTCAATGGGGGAGGACATGCTTCTACTTGTTTTTTCAAATAGATTAAGAGTTAGCTTTTTGAAAGTGTTAGTGGATGGTGTCAGTGAGATTGAAAACCACAAGGTGGTAACTAAGTGTAGGCCATCGTGACCCAACCCCTTTCATGCATTCCAAAATTCTTGAAACATGAAATCTTGCATGGTATGAAACTATAGATAACATGGCAGGCAGCACTGTTTTTGAGCTTTATATGTTGTTTAAGGTTCTATAAATTGTTTATGTAGATCTGGATCAGGAGTACTCAATCTAGATGGGATTTAGTAAGTCTCTTAGCTGATTCCCTATTAGAATTTCGAATCAGCATGCTTTCTCTAAATAGATTATTCATCTTCTGTAACACGTTGTTCTTTTTTTTTTTTTTTTTTAATGATTTAAATCATCAAACAAACATATTATAGATGGGAAAATTGCTTTATGTAACAAGTTTTTGTTTCCTATCAAAATTTTTTTTTTCCTTCAGTTGGTTCACCAATTAGGCCAATTAAGATGGTACAGTGGAAAGCCGGTTCACGTAAAAGATTCATGTTTAAAATATTGGTGCTCTTTCATCTACTTCTCATTTTATTTATTTATTTATTTTTGTTGCTTTGATATCACTCTAGGTTCCCGATCTCTCTTTCCTTTGATGGTTACAACGTTCTTCTCTACTTAACGCCTCATCTACTCGTATATATAATATAAGGGAAAAGCTTCTATAAGGTTGCAACCTTAAAATGTAGAAGTACATATGCACCTCAAAAATCGAGTTGTATGAATATAAAAAAAAGTTTTTGAGTCTCATAAATGATGCATCTTACAACACATTATCTAGACCGTCCATTTTCAAGATTTTCATATGTTTATAGATCTCTTTAATTTCAACTATTAAAACTTTCTAATTAGATATGAAAACAGATTTTAAGATAATCTTAAGAAATTTTTACAACAAAATTACATGTTATGATAAAATTTGGAGATGCGCCTTAATTGGATTGTTTAAGGTTGCAACCTTATAAAGACCGCACCCGTAATATAATTGTAGGAATTAATCCATAGTTAAACTCTTGGAGGCCTACCTACCCACCTACTAATTTTGAAGTTTAATTCCAAACAACCCACCAACCAATTGCAGTTGAAATTTAATTTCAAGTTACTCCTAAAATCAATTTCCTCCTAATTGTATACTTAATTATGACCACAATTTTAAAAGAAAGGGGTTATAAAGTTTGGGTCGAATGCATAGTATGCCACAATTTTTTAAAAATATTTGGATCTATAAATCATATCTAAAAGAAAATTGTTCAAGGACGTATAACTATATTTATGTTGCCCGAGGTATAAAACATTCATTTTAAAGATGGGTGCAACTGCCGTTCCACATGAAAACATATGAAATTAATGGTCTAGATGGTTTCTTTATAAAGCTATTACTTATAATTTTAAAAATTTATTTATTTTTCTATATTCATGATCTCAAATTTTTTTTTTAAGAGGGGACTGTTTCTATATAGACTCATGGAAACCGTGTACATATCTAAATGTATTTTTCCTTTTTACAGTTTTCCACTTTTGTCTTTTTTTTTAGAGTTTTCTCACTTTTGTCTTTTTTTTTAGAGTTTTCCACTTTTGTCCATTATCATAATTCAGAATGGAAAATGCTCCCGCGGGAGCAATAAATGTTTTCACTCATGACATTATTAATTGTACATACACGGTAAGGTCTGCATCATGGGTAAAACAAAGCATACTGTGCACATACTCCATGGGGTGGATGTCCTATTCTTGAAATGATTTTTTGTTTCGATGGCCTATTCTTGAAAGGATTTTTTGTTTCAAATTACGGGTCCACCTAAGAATCAATTACCTTTTTTTAAAAAATTGAATTGTGAGTTCTTTAACATTTAGATCTCTCTTTTTAAAACTTTTTATACACATTAAAATTTGACTTTGGAGGAAAAGTATACGTAGAGACCATTTCTTTGGCACAAAAAGATCACCATCACTATTGTCCATAAAATTTCAAATTAAATGATTGTCATTGTGTAATATTTAGATATCTCTTTTAAAAACTTTTTATACATACTACAATTTGACTTTGTAGGAGAAAGGTAGACGAGGAAACCATTTTCTTTCCATGACACAAAGAGATCACTATCACTATTATCTATTAAATTTTAAATTGGGTGGTTGCCATGTGTCAATAACTTGACTTAGGAGTCAATGTTTTTTTTTTCAAACTTTGCGATAGACGCCAAATCATAATTTTACATCTAATGACTAAAAATAATTTATGAGAAAAAGTTTATATAAGGTTGCAACTTTGAAATATAAAATTAAAAATACACCTCAAAAATCCATCATAAAAGATTGTTTAGATATTGGAAAACCCTCTAATTGATCAGCTCGACATTAAGATGTATGAGTATGAAAAGAAAAAAAGATTTTGAGTCCGTCTATTTTCAAGATTTTTATGTATTTATAGATCTACTTGATTTGAATTATTTTTAGAGTTTAAAATTTTATAATTAGAGATGAAAATAGGTTCTCAAGCTATTCTCAAAAAATTTGATATCAAAATTACATTTATGATAAAACTTAGAGGTGCACCTTAATTGAATTGTTTAAGGGTGTAACCTTATACAAATCACACCCTAATTTATGATCTCGAAATTACTACTAAACGACATTTTATCCAAATAAGTAAATCTAAAGTGTGATCCCTAGGAAGCACCATAACACTTGCCAAATATATATATATATATATATATATATAAAGAGACAGATAAAGAGGCTCTAAATAATCAAATTCGAGCCTACCTCAAAATTTTCATTAGAAGAGGTTGTTTTGATGCCTAAATATCCTCAAATTGATCATCTAGACATCAAGATGCACGGACATGAGAACAAAAATGGATTTCAAGTTTTGGAAATAGTGTATTTTGTAACGCATTTTTGGACCATCAATTTTAAAGATTTTCATAGATATCTCAATCTACACTATTTTTGAAGCTTTAAACTTTATAAATAAATATGAAAATGAATTTTAAGGCTATCAAAAAAAATTCCAGTATCGAAACCACATTCTTCGATACTATTTGAATTCTTCGACACTATTTGAAAGTAGGCTCTAATTGGATTGTTTAGAGCCTAGGCTCTATAAAATATGTAGTAAAACTCTTCCCAACACCTATAGTCGAAAATGAATTGTGATCTCGCCTACCCTAATTACCATCCAAACTTCACGGCCACAGTTGTTTGGTCGTGTTCCAATTTTTATTTTTTTTTCTACAAATCCAAATTCCTTGAAATTTGGAATGTGTGTATGTCTTAGTGATGCGCACCTAATAAAAATATGAAAAAAATAATTCGTAAAATTTAAATTATCCAAAATACCCCTAAAATTTTGAGAGGGTATTTTGATCAATTTATATTGTATAAATTATTTTTCGAATGTATTTTGATCAATTTGTATTTGAGAAAAATTTATATAGAGCCGAGGCTCTAAATAATAAAATTTGAGCCTACCTCAAAAATTTCACTAGAAAAGATTGTTTGGTTGCCCAAATATTTTCATATTGAGCATATCGACATCAAATTTCAAGTTATAGAAATAGTATATTTTGTAATGCATTTTTGGACTGTCAATTTTCAAAATTTTCATAGATATATCAATCTACATTATTTTTGGAGTTTTAAACTTTATAAATAAATATAAAAAAATATTTTTAACCTATCACAAAGATTTCCAATATTATTGCTCGACACTATTTTAAATTAGACTCTAATTTGATTGTTTAGAACCTAGACTCTATACAAACTGCACTCTTTATAGTTTATAAATTATTTGTTTATATTTTTATTAAATACATATCACTAAGATGTACACAACACACATTTCATTTAAGATCATTCTAATTAATAAAAATAAATAAAAATTAAAATACCACCAAACAAACAGTGATTAGATGGTGATGAAGGTTTACAAATTATTGTTCATTGGGGCGTTTTGTAGTATCTTTCATATTCGCCTAAAAGCGGATTAAATGGCAGGCGTCAAAAGAGGGCGGCGGGTGAAAGTCCCATCAATTTTGAATTTTCGAAAAAAATACATGTTATCGTTCCTTCACGACAAAATAAAGGGGGTTGGGAAACGATAGTGGGTGGGTGCCAACTGTCATGTTTGGTTAATCAAACCGACCAAGTGGGCTCTTTGCTTTCATTTTGAATCATTTATTTTATTCCTCATCTTCTACCCGTTATCCGCCTCACCGTTTTCCCTTTCCGACATAACGCATTCCGCCCCTCCGTAACAAAATAACGGACCTTCATATAACGCTCCAAGAAAAAAAATAAAAATAAAAATAATGGAGAGATGGGAATGAGACATAAGATAGAAGAAGAGAGAGAGATAAAAATTTTAGATAGTGAGAAAAAACAATCACCACACACCAATGTGCCTAATTTTCCTCTAAGTAAAAATAAAAAAAATAAAAGGCTAGGTTAAAGAGGACATTAATTCAGTTAACAAGGACATTATTGGTGTTCCCTCTCCTCATCTCCAAAACTTTTCTATGACTGTTGGAATGCAGGTCCAGCCTAAAGGTTGGGCTCGCGGCCGGCCGATATTCAGGAAACAAACGCCCCGATTTGTAACGGACGCCGCACGCGTTACAGAGCGTTCTTGGCCCCATAGGCCCCATCCGCCATTGAGGTGTCTTCTCCACCAAACAATGGCTGCACCTCCTCGCCGGAGCCTCTCTTTCCGGCCACTTCTTCGCCGGAAACCCTTTTCCCGGCGACCCTATTTCCTGCGGGGAGAGCGTCCACACTCGAGGTGCTGGCCTCGGCCGCTTGCTCCTCGGCCGCCTCCACGGCTTCTGCGGGCCGCTCTCCGCCTGCAACAACTCCACCGGCGGAAAGATGGGTTCGCCGGAACTTTGGGCTGAGTTCGGAGAGGGAGTAGTACCTTGTTGTTGTTGGGTTGTTTCTCTCTCTACCGCTTCTTCATCATATTCACAGAGCTGGGCCATTTCTTCGTTGGAGAAGTTCAGGATATTCTCTATACCGAAAGAACCTCCAACCCAATCCATATCTAAGACAATAGGATAAGCCATTTCCATTCTGATCTCTGAAAGGCACACTCAACTCATATGAAGTTTTTGCAGAGAGAAAGAAAGAAAAAAAAGAGAGAAGGGGATATGAAGTTTTTGCAGAGAGAAAAAAAGAATGAGAGAGAATGGGATATGAAGTTTTTGCAGAGAGAAGGGGAAATGTTCAGAGAGAGAGAGAGAGAGAGAGATGTTTTTGATGGGGGGAACAAAAGACGAAGAAAAAAAGAGGGCAAGATTTTGGTAAAGAAGGAGAGAGAAAGGATAAAAAGGCAAGAGAGGCAGGCAGGCAGCCTCCGCCCGTAAATTGAAAACCACAGATCGGTCGCAGCACCGCCGTTTCTGACTCCTCCAGCGAAAATTACTTCGACGATGCCACGCTCTTTAAGGAACCGTCGTTTCTGACTGGCCTTAAATTTACTAAAATGCCCATACCTCATAAAACCCCTTCAATTCCAAATATCCAAGTTGCCCCCGTGTGAAGACATATGCACCAAACAGGTAGGTCATTTTATTAATAAAGAAAGTGAGGACCTAACCTTTCCTTTCCTTATAACCTTCTCCGCAAGGGTCCATACCACATTTACTATGTGCATGTGCGCTAATGCTTTTATTTCTCGAAAGTGCCAAAAATTATTGTGTAAGTTGATTAGGATGCCAAAAGGACATCAACACTCTTAAACTTTTTATTACTTTTTTTTTTTTTCTTAGGGATCTCACTTTCTCATTCTTATTAAATATTTTAAAATATATTAAATAATATAAAAATATACAGTAGGATTGACTCTAATGTCATCACAATCACCTTTAGCAATTAGCAATATATTACGTCACTTATTAATATTTAATTTTAATTTTACTCGATATATCAAATTTACATTATACTCTAATACGAACATTACCATTGTTATTATCATTGTCAGAATTTTTTTTCTAACTAATTAAAATCGGTTACACGAATCTTTATCTGTCATTCAACTATCGGAGCCTTTTTTTTCAACAAGCGAAAATGGCTGCCCAAATCCTCATATGTCGTTATAACATAAATTCCCGAAAATAATAATATCATGGCAAGTAAGGACAATGTCCTTGTTCCAAAGTTCCAACAACCAACATAGTTTCAATTATTTTTATAATTTCATAGCGAAGATCATCTACACTCGCAGCATTTGGTACTAGATTTTGTCATTGTAAAAAGAGCGAGGATAGATAAGGTCAATGTTCTTGAAGCACGCGAGGTTCCGTTAGGGATCCGTCATAGGCGTTGGGTACGGGGTCCCTACGGACCCGCCGCACGAGACGTGCGAACAACGCGTGTGCGGGCCTGCCTGTTAAGATATTTTTTGCCATATGGGGACCACTATTCCCATCCCATATTTTTGGTATGTTCACCCAATAAGTGTGTCAATTCCGTGTACCAAATTTGGTGACAATTACTTTTTATCAAAGATTATTATCCAAAAAGAGGAATAATCATATAGGTCCTCCTTTCACTAGTGTATGTAGGATCTTAAAAGATCACCATTAAATTAAAATTGATCATTTGTGGTCCTACACACATGAGTGAGGGAGGGTCATATAAGATCCTTACTCATCCAAAAAAAGGAAAAATTTATATAGAACAAGCTCTAACCAATCAATTTTGCGCCTACCTCAAAAATTTTACTAAAAGAGAATGTTTTAATGCCCAAATATCTTCAAATTGATCATCTTAAGATAAAAAAAAATGGACATGAAAAAAAAATGGATTTCAAGTTTTGGAAATAGTACATTTTATAACGTACTTTTAGACTATCAATTTTCAAGAATTTCAAGTTTTTATAGATTTGTCTATCGACACTATTTTTTAAGCTTTAAATTTTATAAATAATTATAAAAATATATTTTAAAGCTATCACAAAGATTTATAATATTGAAACTACATTTTTTGACACTATTTGAAGGTAGGCTCTAATTTGATTGTTTAGAGCCTTGGCTTTATACAAACCGTGTTAAGCCTATAGATATCTATATTGATATATATTGATATACATCATTATGAATATATATCTGTGTATCTATATTGGTATATATCTCTTAATAAGATTAGGTGTCAATAAAGATCTTAATATTAGTTAGTAATTATGAATAACTGTTGGTATCTATCCAGAAAATGTTACTCGTATTGTCAATAATTGTTGGGCTATTATTAGCCGTATATTTATACAGGTCATGTATAGTCTTGTATATTCTTAATTAAATTGTTGGGCTTTTACTAGCCATATATGTATACAGGTCTTGTATATTCTTAATTAATTAGTAAAGATAGAGTTGTTACTAACGGTATATTTTTACGGGTCTTGTATATTCTTAATTAATTAGTAGAGAGAGAGAGAGAGAGTTTTTTTTGCCGTATTATGAATTTTTAAGAATATGGTATCAAAGCCATAGACTCCTTAACCTCATATCTGAGGACCTCAGACTCAGATATAAGGTTGCTAGATTTAATTAGTAAAGACTTAGATACGAGGTTGTCGGATTTAATTAATAGAGAGAGAGTTCTCTGCAGTATTTCGAGTTTCTAATATCGTATCAAAGCCGTAGGCTCCTCAACCTCATATATGAGGTGTGAAATCAGATTTGAGGTTGCCGGATCTAAGCTCGGCTTCAGATTCGTTCCTTCCACGATCATCTCTCAAACGACTACATACATCTAGACCTCTTGGAGACCTCTTGAATCAGCTCTCCTCTTCTCCCATGGTTGAATCAATCACCACTCTCAGTTTAGTGAGAGAAACTCATAGATCAAGGAAGCACTGCTAAAGGCCTTCGAGTCGTGTTTCGACTATCTGCTGAATTTTGACTCCCTGCAAAATAACTTTTGTCTCTGTTCTGGTATATGTTCTGGACTGTGAGTTGCTAAATTTGTCTCGGACTGCAAGTTGCTGAATCTGTCTAAGATGCACAGTGAGTTCTGTTGGCTCCTCCAAGTGCCATTATGTGAAGTGCTATTCAGTGCTTCTTGTTCAAGCAAGAGACTATTGCTTCTATTGGTCACCCAGTCACGTGAAGAGGTGTCAATAACGATCTCAAAATCAGTTTGTAATTATCAATAACGATTGGTATATCTATTCAAAACTGTTACTAGCCGTATTATCAATAATTGTTGGTATCTATCTAGAACTATTGGTTTTTATCTAGAGCTGTTACTACCCAAATATTTATATGGGTCTTATATATTCTTAAGTAATTAACAAAAAGAGAGTTTTCTGCAGTATTTAGAGTTTATAATAAACCGCACCAAAAAACAGAAGAAGATTATTATCGGTTGGTAAGGAATTTTATTAGAAAGTTAATGGATGGAACTTATATTTCATTATTCGTCATAGAATAGATATGAATTTTTTTTATAAGAGTGTTTTTCTTAATCAATTTTTTAAAATCTTACTTTATTTAGATGATCATTAAAGCTTTTTTTTTCAACTATTTGGGATCGGTTATATGAATATTGGTTTGCTATTCTGCTGTATCAAATGCCATACTTTTAAGGAGTCCATAAGTTCTCATGTTTTTTTCTCACTACTTTCAACCATGTTCTTTTGAATTTAACTTTTGTCCTTTCTGAGCCTTCCATTAGAACCAACTCATACCTCCTAAGTCGTGCTATACTAGGTTTGTACTGCATATGGTCAGCCCACCTAATTAGATATAGAAATTTAAAGCATTTCTTAAGTGAGACCGCTAGTTTTTATAATTTTTAATTTTAAGATATATTTAAGGTTTTTAAAAATGTTAGTGTTCAAAAGCAATAAAATGATAGAATTTTGTTACTTTTTAGATAACCATGTTACTGATTAGAAAGTGATCTTTTATTTGAGTTTTTCATCAAATTTAATATTCAAAATTATCGTTGTCTAACGTAATTATTGAGATATTGAGAAAATGTATCAAGATAATATCAGTGATGCCTATATTATCTTGATAATTTCACTTTATTGTGATCCTATTCAATAAATTATTTGCCCTTGATTCATCAGCATAATCGGTTCGGCTATTAGGATTTATGAAATAAATATGATAAAAATTTTATGTTGACCACCAACCTAATATATCTGTCTTATTTTGACTTGGGACGGGCATATATCCCGCCCGCCATTTATCACGAGAAAATTAAAAAAAATTCAAATTATTAACCATAAATGTCACTAGGGTTCCTTTGCCCATTTAGGACTTTTGGGTTGGGTGCGAAAAGCAAATGTATGAGTGATCGGGAATCGTGGCCTCATTTAAATGTCTTTTAACCTTGCTTAGCCGCAAAACGTTGTTTATTTCCATATTTTTATGTCTCCACTCAAAAAGTGGGTGGAAATACTATAAACTTCCCATCTAATACTATAAACTTTGCCCTTTTAAGTTTGGGGTGGATTATTAAAAAATATGGGTTACCAAAATAGCCCGCTGTTTCGTTTTTGAAGTACGTGGGAATTGAATGATTAAGGGTTTTAGGGTTCCGAGCGTCTAGACTTTTCTAAGGGAAGACGTGTCCCGTACACGTGGCGATTTTCTATTGAATGTTATTACATGTGACCGTTCTCTCATTGGTCAGTTCTATGCGTCTCTCTCCGAACACTGCGTCTCAAAAGCGAATGCGAGACTTTGTAACGTGTGGAGAAAGGGCATTAGAGAAAATAGCGTTCTGCGCGTCCGCAGATGCACCTGTTCAGATTTGTCTCCCTCGAACATCCTTCTTATGAGAGAAGCTGTGTCCTTGAATTTCGCTAGACAATCTCAATTCGCATGAACATCGTGATTGCATGAGGACATGGGTTTTAGCTTAGGAGTGGATCAAGGAAAATTTTCAAGACCTTTAATTTTAATTTCATGGTAGATCATCTTTTTATTTTTATTTCAAGCAGCAAAAAAACGGTAGATCCTTTTTTTATTTTTCTTTCAAGTGGCATAAAAAAACTTTTTTCTTTCAAGCCGCACAAAAACGGTAGATTTTTTTTTTTTTTTTCTTTCAAGCATCATGAAAAAAACCTAAGTATTTCACCGTATCCCTTCATCTCTTTTATTGATTTTTTGCCACAAAAACTAGCTCCAACAAATTATTTTATTCTATCTCAATCCAAAAGCCCCAATCTTATCTATCTCACGTTTAGTGATTTTTGGCCACAAAAATTAGCCCTAACAAATTATTTTATTTTAACTCAATTCAAAAGCGTTTTTAAAAAGTGCAAAATAGGGTTACAATGGCTTTTGGATTAAGATGAAATAAAACCATTTGTTGAAGTTAGTTGATGTGGCCAAAAGTGAATAAATGTGGGGGGAAGAGATGAGGGGGTGATAAAATATTTGAGGGTTTTTTTTATGCCGCTTGAAAGAAAGATAAAAAGAAGGTCTAATGTGAAATAAAATGGGGAATTAAAAGTCGGTGCGATATTTTTCAATGGATTATCTTAAAATTTTTGGTAAAATATTTATTTAATTATTAGCATCATATTTTTCAGTATTCTTAAGAGTTGCAAAATCATGAACGCAGTGTTTTAAAATCTAATAATTTTTTATTCAAAGTCGATTTGGATAGGAATCAGTCGTGAACAAATATGTTCCAAGATAATATGGGTCCCGGCTTGTTTCCCCAAGGACCCCCTGATATCCCCACCTCATAAACATGTATTTTAATTTTTATTTTAACTTATTTATTTTTTAATATTTTTTGGATCACAAAATTGGATCAATCTAGACCTAATTTGGATCGCCGATCAAGAGAGCCGATACGGGTGAACGATGTGCCCTACTTAATTTTGAAACAATGGATGAATGTAAAAAAAGAAAGAAATGCATTTAGAGTGATTTAAGATGTATAATATAGATATTTGAAAGAGAATCGCAATTGGATAAGGTTAAAAAAAAAAAAGAAAAAAAAGAAAAAAAAAAAAAGAAAAAAAGAAGAGAGAATCACAATTTGACCTACCTTATTTAAACTTTTCCACTTAGAGATTAACTTCTTGACAAATAGCCTCCGAAGAATCGGTATTTGAAAAATCATTGATCCTGATCGAAATTGTCCAATGTAGATGAGAATCGTCCAAAGCGATCTGAATCCCACGATATATATTGAGATCTAAGAATTTTGATAAAAAAAACTTTTCCACTTAGAGATTAACATCTTGACAAATAGCCTTCGAAGAATCGGAATTTGAAAAATCATTGATCCGAATCGAAATTGTGCGAAGTAGATAAAAATGATTAACATCTTGACAAATAGCTTTCGAAAAATCGATATTTGAAAAATCATTGATCCGGATCGAAATTATCCGATATAGATGAGAATCGTCCAAAATCCCACAATATATTGAGATATAAGAATTTTGATTAAAAAATATGGTAGTGGCCCAACAAGGTGCACCCACATTGTTTCCCTAAGAATTTTGATAAAACATATGATAGTGGCCCCAACACGGCGTACACACATTGTTTCTCGTCATCATTGTGGTGGCACGTAGGTTGTGACCAAGAGCAACCCATCATCACCTCACCTCACCTCACCTCACCTCACCCACCGTCACCACTATCAAGGTTTCAAGTTAGCTTTAACGAGGTTATTGTATCCCGCAATCCTCCAATGTAGGAATAACTCGAGCAACCATTTTAAGTGTGAACGCATTTATTATACAAGTTTCATTTGGACTCCCTCCAACTAACGTCATTATGGAATTGTTTTAGCTTTTTTTTATCTCTTTAATTTGCTTTTCTACTCCATCCTACTGTTTTTTTTGAACAGCAATAAACATGATTGGATTAGGGCAATGTAAGATAATAAACATGTCATTTTTTTTATTTTTTTGAATTTTTCTATCTTTATTTTCTATTTTTTAGAGTTTTTTTATTTTTTATTTTTTTTAATGTCATGACATTGAAATTTACAAGGTTTTTATTTTTGTTATTAGACCTATGATATAGAAGCATTTTCTAATAAATTTTGAATCATGTTTATTATAGTATTGTAATTAATCATTATAGTTGATAACCATATTTTGTATTTTATTTATTAATTTATTTGTATTATAAATTTTATAATATATTATTTTTCTTATAGTTGTAAATAAGATTTTTTAAATTAAATGATGTTATAAGACATTTTGGAATTTTTTATTTATATAGTAAAATAATTACAAGATAAAAATAAAAAAATTCAATTTCAGTATATAATATTATAGTTAGTTATGTTGTAATAATTTTGGATGAATAAATCGAATTAATAAATATTTGTTACTTTAATGTGAAACAAATTTGAAACAAAAATTTGTCGATTTGACTGATTCTTTGATCTGATCCACCGATTCGACACGGGTATGGGTGAGATCGATTCAGGTCACCGATCCATTTTTTTAAATATTGTGAAGAACAATGGGTTTTTTTTGCATCAATTGAGGCATGCTATTCTAGTGACTATGCCTAAGGCAGAATCTAGACCTAAAATTTTGAGGGTGTTTTTGACGCTCACAATTTTTGGGAGTGAAAGAGTCTCCTACAAATTATAGAAGATTGCCCTTCCATCATTTCTTATGGAGTACCGGTGTTCCAAAAAGGGACCATGGTTTTGCAATAAAAGAAAAGCTACATGGAATGCCGAACGTCTATAAAGCGAAATCAAACGTGGAAGTAGGACTTTCAACACCAAAGAGGCATTGAATAACAACAGTAAACTTGAAATTTAAGATTTAAAACTGCATACTTTGAACTTCAAGTTTTTTTTTTTTTTGGTAATATTCAGGTAACTATCATAATATCTCTAATTCTTTCAAGAATTTTTAAAAGACAAAGTATAGAATAAGACTATTTACCATTGGTACAAGTTGGTCATAATTAATATTGATAATTGGATGTGAAATTAGGTGGCTACATTTATTCTATTGACAAAGCTTAAACTTCAAAAGAAAATTTCTTGACACATTCATGCTATCAAATTTCATATCGGACGGTTGTAAATAATTGTGACCATCTTGTATCAAAGGTAAATGATCTCATTATATATAATCTTTTTAAAAATACTTAATTTTTGTTAAAACTAGATCCATATCTATTTTCCCACACGTTACCTTTTATTTCCCAATATACTCTTCAAACATGGAATAACAATGGCTCTAATAGAACCATGATACTTCCTCTGGTCATGCCTTGTATGCTTCTCAATGCACCACAAGCATCATGACACTGCTAGCGTCGTGGTCATGCATCACAACACTAACAGTATGTTAGTATCATGAGGATCCTCAAGGCACCAAGGTACTTTAAGTGGGATCACCATCATGGTACTAATAGTACTGTGATGGCCTGTAACACATCCTAGAGCTATCACAGTTTTATTAGTGTTGGGTTTATGTGGTCTTTAAAGGCTTTATGAGAGCTTATATGGGCATTGTATAGTGAAATATAAATTCAATGGGAGTGTAGTCCTCTTGTAAAACATACTAGGCAAATGCAATTTGCCAATACTCCGACTAGGTTCGATGTGCTAAGTCAGTCGAGTTGGAAAAACCCAATGTACCTGGGTATATAGATATAACCGAGGAGGGTTTAGTAGGTTAGTCCTTGATGAGGTCGGAGTATGTAAGGGAGCCGATGAACTTTATGACCCTTATATGTGATAAATAGTCTATAGAGATAGGACTAAAACCTCATCGTAGTATCATCATACGACATGTACATAGATAGTCATATTGAGATAGTAATCCACTATTAAGGGTACATCGTGTACATATGCAAGAGATTATCTCTATGTACCTAGAGTCATGGTTGCATCATGGTCTGATAGATCATGATTTCTTTTTAAGGGAGGACTTGAAATCCACAGACTGAGATTACATCCCCTAGCCCATTGATTGATTTTAACGGTCCAATCGTGAGCTCCTATAGTAGACTGTGGGTCATGAGAACTGCCGGGTCAGTTTGAGAAAGCTAATGTAGATCGTGGTCCACATTTGAAGGTGGAGTGCTCCTATGCATTGATTAAATCCTAGACCTATTCAGATTTGATTTCCATCAAAATTAATTTAATTTAATTAATTTTATGTTATTTGATTTTTAAAATGTTTATTTGAATTTTTATGAATCTTTTGATATTTTAATTTTTTCATTTGGATTTATAAATCAAGATAAATTCATTTCTAAAGTTTTAAATAAACTAAGAGGTTTAAAAAATCTAAAAATCAATTTTTATTGTTTATAAAATATGTGGGACAATTGGGTGGGGCCTATGAGTGGTCACCAAAGGGTGGCACGCCTCACCCATAGGGGATTACATTTTTTTGCTAAATATTGTGTGAGGCATCTCATGCTAATTGGCTTTTTTTTTTTATGGAGAGAAGCTTACTTGCAATAAAGCAATGAAATATGTCGTTTTAAAAAATCTTGAGAATTAAGAAGGTTTGATTGAGAAATAAGGAATTGATATTTACTATTAGAAAAAGTAAAGAAATATTTTTCTTATTTAACTTATTTGATGAGAATATGTTTAGGATAGGGAATATAAGGTTCTAACACCTTCCTTAGACTTTTGATGGTGGATCTATGAAATAGATGACTCACTTATCTTACCCCACAAGTCTCCTTCGATCGACGGTCAAGATCTGCTCCTATAAGTTTATGGCAAAATCCTCCCTTGTCTCTACACATATTACTTACTCTCTCTTCTCTCTCTAAAATATAATATCTCTCTAGTCTCTCTAAGGGGCACGCCTCATATCGGTTATTTTTTTTTCTTCTCTCTCTCACACACACACACACACACACATACAAACTATCCTAAGGGGGGCACGCCCAAGTTAGGCTAGATTAAGCTTGAATCTCTCTCATGGGTTCTAAATCAAACATATATTGTGTATTTTCTTTGTTAATGAAAAATGTGATTTTGAATGGCTTCAAGTTCTTGAGATCCTATTGTATTCTTTTGTTTTATTTTATTTGAAGTTGTTATATTGTGAAAGGATTTTTTGCGAGTGATCTAGATCATGCAGAAAAGAAAAGAATTAAAAAATAAAGAAAGAAAAAAATTATATACTCACGGCTAGATCACACAAGTTCTTCTTTTATTGATACCAGAGCTATTGGTATTTATTACCATTAGTGGTATTTTTTCTTTATTTGAGTCTACATCTTGCTTGGGAATGAGATATGACTGCCCACACTTTTTGTGGTCAAGTGATACACATTCCAAAGAATTATAGGAATATTCAAAACACCCAAAAGGCACTCTAGAATGGGTATTCTATGCTATGTTTGAAGCAGTGACATCAAGAAGATAATGAGATATTTTTCCAGTGCAAACTTTAATGATATTAGGTATATTTGAGAGGAGGATCTATCTGTAAAATTTCAGTGGGAGATCCTGAGGGAATTGAGAGTTATGAACTCATAAATGAAAAGTGGCAATTTTGATCCTGCAAAATCTAGGAACTGTCCCTTGAGTTCCATGAATTTTTCCCACAAATAATATGATTTTATTTTTAGCTGAAATTTGACTGCAGCTCATCAAATTGAGTCCACTTGAAAAAAAAAAAAGTTTCATGAAGAAACTCTTTGTGGTTTGAAAGATAGGATCGTTTTATTGAAGTGCGTGCGAGCGCTGTTTTCTACAACGAAAGCCGTTTCAATGACTTGGAAGTCATATTTTTATTTTTATTCTTAACAGAATGTTTTATAGCCATGTAGTGTGGTAAAAAAGATTCAGTAACATTTTATTTTATATTTTATATATTTCTTTGGTTATATTTTGGATATTTATTTTATGAATATATTGGAATGTATGGACATTAGGTGATAGGTGCTAATAAATTTGAAAGAGCTAGTTTATGAATACCTTGTGGTTTTGTGGTTCTTTGTGCTTGAGTATAAACTATTTAAAGTAGTGATATATATGGAGATGTAGTTTGATCAAGGACTACGATCCTAAGTACGAAACACGAGACATATGTGTGGCTTATTCAAATATGTAAGCACAAAGGGAGTGTTCTGATGGAACTCGGTCTCAGTGACCATCTTCCCAATAATGTCAAGTAATATGATGTGTTGCATGTGATGATGATCTCTTCATAAAGTCTCCATATTAGCTAAAAAGAAGTATTTTGTCAGGTTTTGATAACCATTCTTTAGTCATGTTTTACTTTGGATAAAATTGTAAGATGGTTTTTATGATTTGTTTTGTGGCTGTAAACATGACTTGGTAGGTAATTAAAGGTGAATGCGGTAAAATGATTTTTGAAGACTAAGCATGTATTTTAAAATTAAATTGTATGATTTGAGAAAAACATAAGTCTATGAATAAGGGTTTGAGAAAATCTCATAGTCTTGCAGGGTCCACTAAGTCTTTATAAAATATCATGTTAAACCGCCATACTATTATCTAACTATTGCTTATGAATGTATATATACTAAGTTAATAGCTTTTTGATTAAAGAAAAAAATATTGTATCTTGAAAGTATTTATAAACTTGTGAGAAAATTGTCATTTATTCATGCACTGGTTTTTAAATACCCATATGCCTTGACTCATATTTTTAGTTATTTAGAATCATCGATTACCTAAAACCTTGAACTATAGGAAAATTTATAAGAATGCCATCTTGCTAGGCTTCTTTGATACATGATGTGTTGATTAGATAACTTAGTTTGTATGGATTTGTTACAAAGAAGACTAGTGTGGTTGAACCTTTATGGTTCAGAAAGGTTTTGCATATTGCGAAACCAAAGGGCATTGAATTACTTATTGCATAAATACTTGCTATACTACATGATATAGGAATAAGAAAGCTAATAATGTATATGTTATATGTGCAATAATTGAGTGGGAGCTGCTACAATCCCACAATTCTTTTTAGCCGCTTGGATATTCATATATACATATACCATATCATAAAAGATTCATATGAACTCAATATTCTAGTGGGAGTACCTGTTTGTGTTTGACAGGTCAGCTAAAACAACATATTGTTGTTCATCCACGGAACTCGGATGCGTGACGCTAGTTGTATGGCTACAGAAGGGAGCAGCTTGATCGAAGAACTTATTTAAGCCTATGAAGATACGACCCCATGCGATGAGGGTATGTGATGATCTTCTACGACAACAGATCCATGTTTCGTGACGCGACATGAAAGATAAATTACGACCACGTTCAGGATGAGATCCGAGTAACAAAGAAAAAAAGGCGCTACCTCTATAATCCTTTATGAAAGGATTGATAACGAAAGCTATGATTAATATAATAAGAGAGAAAAAGTGAAAAATATTTGAGGGAAATATTGTAATTGGGGGAATGAGAATGTGAGGAAGAGAGATTGTAAGGCCTCCAAAGGCCTAGTGGAAGAAGTTGGGTTTACGTGGCTTTTAAAGTCCTTATGAGAGCTTACATGAGTATTACATATAGTAAACATAAACTCAGTGGGAATGTGGTCTTTTTGTGGATCATACTAGGTAAAAACCCAAGGTACCTAGGCATAGAGATATAACTGAGGAGGATTTAGTGGGTTAATCCTTGATGAGGTCGAAGTATGCCAGGATGAGAGTCGAGGGACTTTGTGACCTTTGTGTATGATAAATAGTCTGTACAGACAAGACTAAAACCTCATCGTTGTATCATCACACGATATGTACGTAGATAACTGTACTGAGATACTAATCCACCATTGAAGGTGAAACGTGTACATGTGCAAGAGATTACCCCTATGCAAATCATGGTTGCATCATGCTCTGGGGGATCATGGTTTGTCTTTAGGAGAGAACTTGAAATCCATTGACTAGGATTACGTCCCCTAGCCCATTGATTGACTTTGATGGTTTAATCATGAGCCCCTATAGTGGACTGTGGGTCATGGGAACTACTAGGTCATTTTGAGAAAGCTAGTATGGATCGTGATCCACAGTTGAAGGTGGAGTACTCCTATGCATTGATTAAATCCTAAACATATTCGGAGCCGATTCCTATCAAAATTAATTTAATTTAATTAATTTTATGTTATTTGATTTTTGGAATTTTTATTTGAATTTTTATGAATCTTCTGAAATTTTAATTGTCATTTGAATTTACAAATCAAGAGAAATTCATTTCTAAAGTTTTAAATAAACTAAGAGGTCTGAAAATTTTAAAAATCAATTTTTATTGTTTCTAAAATATGTGGGACCCTCCATAATCATTGGAGGCCAATTTAAATCACATGAGACAATTGGGTGGCGCTAATGAGTGACCACCAAAGGGTGGCACGCCCCACCAATAGGGGATTGTCTTTTTTTGCTTAATATTGTGAGAGGCATCTCATGCCACTTGGCTTTCCTTTTGTGGAGAGAAGCCTACTTGCAATAAAGGAGCAAAATATGTTGTTTTAGAAAATCTTGAGAATCAAGAAAGTTTGATTGAGAAATAAAGAATGAATATTTACTATTATAGAAAATAAAGAAATATTTTTATTATTTAACTTATTTGATGGGAGTAGATTTAGGAATGGGAAGATAAGGTTCTAGCACATTTTTTAGCATCTTAATGGTGGATCTAGGGAATGGATGACTCACATCTCTTACGCTACAAGCTTCTTTAGATCGACGGTCAAGATTTTCTCCTATGATTTTACGACAAACCATAATGCATGAAAATCTATAAATTTGATCATTCTCCTCTCTTGTCTCTACACCTCTTACTTACTCTCTCTTCTCTCTCTAAAATAGAATCTCTCTCTAGCCTCTCTACGAGGCACGCCACATATAGGTTACTCTCTCTCTCTTTTTATCTCACACAAACTATCCTAAGGGGGCACGTCCAAGCTAGGCTAGGTTAAGCTTGAATCTCTCTCTTGGGTTCTAAATCAAGCATGAGTTGTGTCTTTTCTTTGTTAATGAAAATTGTGGTTTTGAATGGTTTCAAGTTTTTGAGATCCTAATGAATTATTTTATTTGAAGTTGTTATATTGTGAAAGGACTTCTTGTGAGTGATCTAGACCGTGAAGAAAAGAAAAAAATTGATAAAGAAAGAAAAAAATATTATATACTCACGACAATATCACACAAGTTCTTTCAATTAGAACCTGTGGGCCTATGACCCATAATGACTAATCATGGATGTGGAAGGGTCTTGGACCATCACGGTTCTAATAGAGAAGAGCATTTTAGGCAAAACAGTATAAACCATTAGAGAATGAGTACGGGTGTAGATTCTCAAAACTATGTCTCAAATTTTCAAAAAAATAAAAGATATTTATGATAATAGCTCTAATATTTATTTTTAATATTTGCAAATAATCACATCTGCACTATTGCTACTAAATGTGGAAATGTGTTTGTAGTGATTTAGGATGTGGGCCTTAGATCCTAAATCCATGAAAAAAATCATGGTGCTCTCATATCTAGAGAAGACTAATGAATTTTTTCTTCGATAAAACACATCTTCGAGAAAACACGCCTTTTTTATTCACCATCTATGTGGAGTGTTTCAACTTGATGATATCTAATGTGGTTAAGTTAATAGGGCAATTTTGTGGGATTTCAGGTGAGGCAAGACGGTCCTATTATTTCTCACCTACAGTATGGAGATGACACTTTTGATCTTTACGGAGGCCAATAAGGAGTATATGGAATATATCGGCAGATTTCTGAGGTGTTGCGAGGTGGTGGTGGGGTTAAAAGTACATATTGCAAAAACTTTTTTGGTGGGTGTTAATTGCAGCGGAGGGCTGGCTGAGGAACTGGCTATGACTCTTGGACGCAAATGGAAAAATTCCTCATTATTTATTTGAGGCTTCCTATTTACGATTCCATATTTCCTATTTCTGTATGGGACAGAGTAATTCAACGTGCTTAAACAAAATTAGATTTATGGAAGTCTAAGTATCTGTTGCTTGGGGGATGTGTGACTTTGGTTAAGTTGTGCTTGGCAAACTTACCCATTTATCAGATGTCTCTTTTGAAAATGCTTGCAAGTATAGTCAAGAAAATTGAGAAGATGATGTGTAGTTTTCTATGGGGGTCTTTTGAGGAGAATAGGAAATATCATTTGTTAAGATGGGATAGAGTGTGTACCCTTAAATATGAAGGATGTCTTGGTATTCAAAAAGTGGCTTTGATGAATGAGGCCCTGTTGACAAAGTGGTGGTGGCGTATTTTGTTGTTCAAAGATCAGCTTTGGTGTAAAGTTCTTATTGCAAAATACAATATTGATAGGTTTGGAGTTTGGATTGGAGGAGGTACAAGAAGTGCATCAAAGTCTATCTTTTGGAACTATATTTTTCTGTTCAAAGCCTATCTACATAGAGATATCAGGTGGTGTGTGGGGAATAGCACTCAAGTTACGTTTTGGCATCATAAGTGGCTAGGTGATAGCCTTTGAAGATTTCTTTCCCTGATTTATTTGCTAAGGCCTCTTTCCCTAATGCTTTGATATGTGAAACCTATCAGGTTGTTGGAGACCAGGTGGCATGGGATATGCAGTTTCCTTATAATCATGGTAATGACTATTTTGTGGCGCAGGTCTCGAGCTTGTTATTACAGGTACAGGAGGTAGTGTTGTCCAATAACATTGGTGATGACGTGATTTGGGATTACAGTAAGGATGGTTTTTTTCGGTAAAAGCCATGTATTCCTTCTTGTTCCATGATCGCCACAAGTAGTCTTTGCCCCAAATTCCTAAATTTGAAACTGATCCATTCCTCACAAAGTTCAGTGTTTTATTTGGTTGACAGGGAAAAATAAGGTTCTTACCATTGATAAACTCATTGAAAGAGGAAATGTTTTGCCAACTGTGTGCCTAATGTGTAAAGAGGATGGGGAGTCTATTTCGCACTTGCTTCTTCATTGTCGCTATGCAACGAATATATGTAATTTTTTCTTTGGTACGCTAGGCTTCAGTGTAGCTCTACCTTAAAGTGTTTTGGGTATCATCTCTCAGTTAGTATTTCAGGCTTTACCTAAATTGGGGGTAATGATTTGGCAAGTTGTAAGAGGAGCTGTGTGCTGGGAATTATGGAAGGAACGGAACAGACATACTTTTGAAGGAGTTGGCCTCTTTTATGTAGGTCTCATTCAGTGTATTATTCATATGATATGGAGCTGGCTATTGGTCACTAATGATGGGAGAGGTTTTAGCAAGATCGATGTACAACTTAATCTAGCCGATTTGGTGTACTCTAAGAGTGTTAGGACAAGACTAGTTGGTAGATGGATTCCCCCTGTACAAGGTTGTTTAAAGTTAAATTTTGATGGTAGCTCTCTCGGTAATCCGGGTAGTACTGGTATTGGACGTGTGGTACGAGATTGGACTGGATCAATTA
Source organism: Amborella trichopoda (assembly GCF_000471905.2). The sequence goes on from NW_006499159.1 coordinate 5,753,743, forward strand.
TTCTTGCTTATGTCGGACCTATTAGAATTGCCACAACTAATATGATTGAGTCCAAAGCCTTGCTCCAAGGATTACTTTTTATTAAAGCCATGAATCTGGATCACTGTATAATGGTCGAAGGTGATTCCCAAAATATGATTAGGTGGTGTAACAAGGAACAAAGAGTCCCCTAGCTGATGCGTTCGATCTGGGTACAAGTGGTTTATTTGGAAGGGGATTTATCTTTATCGTTCCATCATGTCTTTAGAGAAACGAACGGTGTTGCTGATGAACTAGCTAAAAGAGATATTTCTATATATATTGTTTCTATTTTGAATGATGTAATGAGTGAGTAATGTAATTGTATTATAGTCATAGGTTGACAATACAACTTTATAACATTTGTCAAAAAAAGAAAACGCATCTTCATTTATATGGCAAGTATAACATATATTTATGAGGCCATAAATATAGCATGAACCTAGACCATGGGAGTGGGAACTAGAATTGGGAAACACCCACAGTCTCAATGCAACCCATCATGTTTTTCTCTAGTCCTTGGATTTATAATAGACTTTATGTAGATCGATATGCAGAAACTGTGGTCGTCTTGGGACTCATCTATTTGTCGGTTGTCACATGTCTACAAGGAAAAGCAAGTCGATGAATAATGGTGATTAGTATGTCCCTAGTCCTTTAGATTATAATAGACTTTCAATAGAATCAAGGTTTGAAAAAAATGGACCGGTGCACGGGATCACATATCTTGAAAATTGGGTCCGATTGGCAGATCGCTAATCCGGATTGGAGGATCAGTTGGATTAACAAGATTTGGCTTTAAAGTTTTTTTTTAAATTACTAAATTCCTTAAAAAATCTATTTTTTAGGTTTTCAAAAAAATAGTAGTATTGCATTAAAGTTTTTTATTATTTTGTTGAGAATACATAAGTACTAGAACATATCTCATGTCTAAAGTCTTTGCTATATGTTTTATTCATTTTATAGTTAAAATGAAATTTGGAATGCAACTCATTGCAATAGAATAGATATCTTTGACTCAAATTCATAGTGAAGAAAAAAACAAGAAGTCTATAATAGTTTTGGACCTTTTGATTTCATTGAGAGAAAACACGGGTACGACCCTCACAAATAAATGAATCTAATGTGTAATAATTAACATGGACAAAATATAAAATTTATAAACAAAAATTTACATTCTTGTTTTTACAAAATTAAAAATAAAATAAAAAAATAAATAAATTCACACTTGCAATGTAGAATAATTGATAGAACAACTTGAAAATAGATTATGAAGTGATATGAGCTAGTTGTTATTTTTTTATTTAAAAATATTCAATAAGCTATACTGTTTTGCTTTAAATGTTCAATAAATTAGAATTAGTATTATTTTTTATTTTTTTAATATCCGATCAGCTAATATTATTATTTTATTTATTACCGATGAGTTAATATCCCCGGTCACTAGGAGCTTATAGAAACCACACACACGTGTATGCAAATAGCTTATATAATGAGATATGTAAGAGCCAATTGAAATTACGTTGGAACACGATGTCAAGGAGTGAGTCAAAGAAAGATCCAACACAAGAAATTTCAGGGATGTGAGTGAACATACATATCCAAATGAAGAGCGTCTTATTCAAGAGGCAAAGAAGAATTGTCCCACATCTAAGAAACGTGGGAATAACACAGAAAAATTGTCCCACATCAAAGAAACGTGGAAGTAATACAGTATAAAACGACTTAAATATTGGTGTTTCATAGCAACAAGCAATGGGGAAGCCAAGCTTTTGTGTTTCGTTTGACATAGTCTGACAATGAAGGCAAGTCAACATGGGGGAAATTAAGGGCCACGTATCTGACAATGAAGGCAAGCTTATCGACATGCCACCACTATGTTTTTATAATTAAAAAAATTAAGAACTACAAATTTAAAAATTGAAAAAACAGGAACCTGTTGAAATGTACCGCTTTGAATTAGCCGGTTTTAGGAGGGAACTAGCCGGTTTTAGGAGGACTCGGCCAGATCTTGATATATTATGGGATCTAGAACGGTCAGGATGATTCCTAATCCGAATCAGACAATTTTCGATTCGCATAGTCGAATTTTCAAATAGAGTAAAACAATATGAAAAAACTGTGTTCTTTCTTGGACGCATGTATTTCTTAATAGTCACAGTTCTCAAACATCACGAGGGTGATTTGAGAAAATGGGTAGTCTCCACAGGTATCAATCTTAAACATCAAAAGTAAGGGGTATTTTCAAAGTCTTGTTTGGTACTGAAAATTTATACAATATTAGTCTTGTTTGGTACTAAAAATTTATACAATAGCTTGAAAATTTATTTTTATGTAATCATGAAATTTAAAACTTTAAAAATGATGCAAATCGAGCACATGAACATATGAAAATCTTGAAAATAGGAAGCCCAAATAATGTATTAGAAAATGCACTATTTTTAAGACTCACAATTTTATTTTATTTTTTTTCTCTCTCTCATATGCATATATCTTGATGTCAAGTTAATCAATTGGAGGAATTAGATTCACATTTTCCGATGGGTGTTTGACGCATGCCCTAATTGTATAGTATAAGATTGTGTGAGGCATGCCGTAATCCTATAGTATAAGATTGACACTTTTTATAAATTTCTTCATATCTAACTACATTATTTAGTTAAAAATAATTGTAAAAATTGTAGGATAAAAACTTTATTTGTATTGTCACATTGCATCTTTAGGGAAAAGAGAGTGAGGAGATAGAGAGAAAATAAGAGAGATAATCTTCAAAAGAGAGAGTAGATAAGATAGAGAGTGAAAGATATGTAGGAGAGATTTTGGAATAGAATATTATGGATATAAAAATAAATTTTATAGATAGACAACGCGAGGAGATTTGAGATAATTAGAATACTATTTATTATTCTATTCATTTCCTCCAAATCTACCATCTTTATCTAAATTATAAGAGAGACAATTTTTAAAGAGATAATCAATTCTTTTTCTTTTTTTTTTCCTTTATACAAATTAGGAAATCAAATTATAGAAAATATAATTTTTAGAGAGAAATTTAAATAGAGAGGTACGTACAACATGTTGAAAAAATTCCCTGTCCCTTTCTTTTTTTTCCCAATTTTTTGGATAAATTTTTAGATGAGATTGAAAAAGTTAGTACTCAGGTACTTCCTGCCTTCTCTCTTATCTCTCTCCATGGCTTCTCTTCTCTCTCCCCTCCCTCTCTCTCTCCTCCCCCCTCCTCCACCGCAAACATGTCCTCTCTTTATCTCTTCTCCACAACCCATCTCTATCTACTGCCTCTTTCTAAACTCTTTTGTTTAAAACTCTATTTGTTTTTTAGTAAATTGTATTTTTAGTTGATGAGTGATGTGATGTTCAATTTAATGTAGATATTTAAGCATATGTAAGAAATTGAGTAGACAATAATGACAATATATGTTCCAACTTTGTGCGTATGCCTTGTGTTATTGTTCATTTTTTTTTTTTTTGGTAAATTTGACGTTTTAATAAATAATTATAAGTATGATAATAGGATTATCACCATAAAATTTTATTATTTACATTCTATATCATGATTTCATTATACCTTTTTTAAGCTTTTAAACTACAGATTAAAATTTTTAAATAAATAACGTTTTATTTGATATAAGACCACCAAAAAACAAAATTACTTAAAATAATGTATGAGGAGAATATATATATATATATATATATATATAGAGAGAGAGAGAGAGAGAGACCATGAGTGAAAGTGTGATACAGTTGAGACTTTGAGAGGGAGATAGGCTTTCATACGGTTCCATTACATGATTTAGAGAGAGAAATTATTTGCGTGTTGTTTATTCGATTGAACCAATTGGGTCGAGTACTTGGCCCAGCTTGAGCCGAGTCCTTGGCCCGAGTCCCAGTAAGTCGGCTTGAGTTGGGCTGTGTACCGTTCAAGCTAAAAAATATTTACAAAATTAAAAGAATACGAAATAAAATAGGAAACACATGGTTAAAGTAAAAAATAGAACACATCTGAATGAGGTTAAAAAAGAGAGTAAAAAGATTGATTTTGAAAAATCAATATGTGACTAGGGTTTTTTTTTTAAATAATCCAAAAAAAAGAAAAATATAAAAATAAATATTCATGGCCAAAATACTTTACAATCTTTGTCAAAATGATAGAAAACATAAAAAAAAATGTTATAAATAGATTTCATATTTTTTGAATGTGTTATAAAGTTTTGAATTTTTTGTTTTTAGATCCCCGAGCTGGACACTCAATTTGGCGATATGAGAGCCCGAATTACTCAGGCGAGTAGTGGAAGATTGATTTAGGAGAGAATATAGGGAAAGATAAGGTTTGCTAATAAAAGTGATTTAGGGAGATTTGTAGAGAGCAATTATAAGAATACGAGACAAAAAAGGAAAAATAAAAGGAAGAGGTAATAGACTAAAGAGAGAACATAAAGCAAATAGCAATTTGTATGGGGAATTTGAGCTTAAAAGAAATAGGACTTTCCATAGTAGGAACTAGTTAGAGATTTTTGTACGTGATTCCAACTCTATCATTCATACCTATAACTTTTTTCTCTTTGATTCTTTTCTAGAGAATACTTATATAATAATAGGAATTTTTTTTTATTCTTGCAACACGTGTCTACCCTTGAAAACTCTTTCAAATATTTATAGGCGACAATGAATAGTGAATTTACCTACCGTCTTCACCATCCAAACTTAATCGCACGGTCATAGTTGTCTAGTAGTATTTCAATTTTTATTTTTTTACTAATTCAAATGATCTGAAATTTGGAACGTGTGTACATCTTAGTGAGACGCACCTAATAAAAATATATAAAAAATAAATTGACCAAAAATACCCCCATAAATTTTTGGAGGTATTTTGGTCAATTTATATTTTACGAATTATTTTTTTCATATTTTATTAGGTGGGCCTCACTAAGATGTACACAAGCTCCAAATTTCAAGTAATCTGGATTTGTAAAAAAAAAAAAACTGAAAATAGAAACACTATTGGACAACTATGACCGTACGATGAAGTTTGTATGGTGATTAGGGTAGACGAAATCACTGCTCATTTTTGCTAATAGGCGTTTCGTAGTATCTTCCTAATTAATAACTAGATAGATAAACAACTGAAGCTATTAACACTACTGTGCACACTGTGCACTCAACTATTGTTATCATAACCGCAATAGACACCATCATCAATAGGGCTTTTTTCCAACCATTTGGCGCCAGCTATGACATCAAACATATAAAGTGTTCAGTTGGTTCTACTAGTGGTTTGAGCAGTCATCAAATCAGATTGGTGGATGAAACCTCATCAAAATCCCTTAACATCTCAAAAGAATTTCATGTCCTAATGAAAATCTTTCTTTTCCAACATCCGGTTTTTTACAGCGTTAAATCCGTTCTGGATTTGGTCGATGGTGCAGTCTATTTTCAGTCTGCTTGGGTTTTGGTAGCTCTAGTTGTGGGCAATGCCTACATTCTATAAAGCAATATCATGATAATCATAGTAGCTCACTTCCTCAGCAAATGCATGAGATTTACTACTTGAAAACTTTGAAATTAATCATTTACATACCAATCTTTGCAATTAATCATTTATAAACTTAATGGTATATGAAGTGTGAACACTTGGCCATTCCACGTAACTTCCTAGCTATTCATGTTAGCTCCGTTCTCTTATCTATTTTCCTTGGCAATTTTCCATAGCAAATGTATGTGGTCAATGGTGAAACCGCAATGTGATATCAAGGGTACCAAGTGTTATAGCAGTCTTATCAAAAGTTTGCACACTGATGGGATTGGAATTATTATTATTTTTTTTATTTTTTATTTTTTATTTTTTTAACTAGATAAAAAAAAAAAAGGGAAAAAAGTTCCAATCCCATCACTATACAAACTTTTGATGGGACTGCTATAATTCTTGACCATATGTATCACTGCTAATATGGTAAAAGCCCATTAGAGAGGATAAAGGAAAAGTAGTTTATGGTCGGGTTGGTGGGAGGAATGCGTCTCTATATTTGTGTCCCCCCTAGGCATAAACCAATCCATCTAAAGATTGATTGAAGTGATGGTCCCTCCAAAAAAAAGGTAAAATCAATCCTCTAATTTCTCCTTCTAAAAAATATTATTTTTAATGTTTTTTTTTTTTACACATTAATAATCTGCATGTTAGGGACTGTATATTCCTTCAAAATTAGAGTTACAATTTATTTTAAAAATAAATTATTAAAGGGACTTGCATTTCTACATGTCAGTCCGGGGACTTATAGAAACCGTGTCAAAGAGGAAATGGTAGTAGAGTGTAAGAATCATTCTAGAAATAGAAAGAAATGAAATGGGATATCTAATCTCATATACAGCACGTCTATGTTTCTGTCTGTTCATATGAGATTAAATGAATTGTTTAGACGATAAATTAAGTTTTTATCAATTTCATGACTCATTAAAATATTATTTGAAAGAAGTCACACAAAGAGGTAAAGCTTTAGTTCACTTATGGTGAAAAGGATCTAGAAATCACCAAGGAGATTGGTAGCTAGAAAAACAGGGATATAAAAACCTGGATTTTGAAATAGCATCTTTGATGACCTGTCTAGATACCTCGGTGATTTTAGCCTCCTCAGTTTGATTGAACCTGAGACTGAAAAGATGAGAATTTGAAAATTATATCATAGTTTATAGAAGGCTTAGTCCTTACAAAAAAAGGTAAAGTGGGATTAAATCTCACCAAAAGATTGCAATTCCAGCTGTGGAAAACCTCCATATCAATTATCTCAACCTTGACCGATATGGATGTGAAAAAAAAAGAAGCATTTCAAGCCCTAAAAAAAGTGTATATTGTATCACATTATCTAGACTGTTCATTTTTAAATGTTCACATGGTTTTGAGATCTGTACAATTCTTAGAACTACAAATTTTATAATCAATAACAAAAATAGTTTTTAGAGGGTTTTCCATGTATTTTTAAGACAAGTTTTGAGATAAGGCTTTATCTTTTTTTAATGGAAAAAGTTTATATAAGGAAGCAACCTTATAATGTAGAACTACGGATGCACCTCAAAAATCCATTGGAAAAGGTAGTTTTAATCTTGAAAAACCCTTTGATTGATCATCTCGACATTGAGATGTATGACCATGAAAAATAAAAAGATTTTAAGTCTCAGAACTAGTGTATTTTACAACATATTATCTACACCGTCTATTTTCAAGATTTTCATATGTTTATAGATCTACTTGATTTTAACTATTTTTAAAATGGGGGCAGTTGGCATAAGGATGCATCCGTAGCTGTAGAGGTAAGGTGCACCTTCAAATTTTATCATGATATATAATTTTGATGTAAAATGTTCTTAGGATTATCTCAAAGTCTA
>NW_006499159.1:5767416-5789462 GCF_000471905.2 Amborella trichopoda
GTTGGTTTGGAGGTTAAGGGATTCCTTTACTTTGATTGTTTAGACCCTCAACTCTAGGAGGGTGGGGGGGGGGGGGGGGTGTTGGTTTGGAGGTTAAGGGATTCCTATATGGTTTGTCAAAATGTTTATTAGACAAACTTACATAGGGATTTGGTAGTTTCATTTAAGGGTTTGAGGGGATATGGAAATGAGAAAAGTTTCCGAGATTTCTTTCTACTTTATTCTCTCTTTTTTTCCAAGGGTTAACAATAGGAATAGAGCTTAAGACGTTATGTTGTTGTTTCTCCTTATCAGCGGGCAAGAGTCACATATTGCATGCTGTATAAAGTAAAATAATGAAGGCTATTTTATCGTTCTTAGTTAAATGAGGTTTTGCTCTAGTGGGAGGATGTTGCCCATGTGCTCCTTCAAGTTAGAAGTATTAACGAAAGGGGCTGGGTCGTGGTGGTAGCACCTCTATACCTAGTTACCATGTTGTGGTTTTTAATCTTTGTAACACTACTTACCGACACCTTTGTAGGGGTCTGTCTTCCCCAATAAATTAGCCCCTAAAAAAATAAATAAAATGTATTTCCATGTCTTCAAATTTTGGAGATATAACCTCTTAAACTTACCGACCATCTTCCAAAAAATAGGAAAAAAATTCAAATCACACTCTTTATGTATGTCAATAAAAATTTCAATATTGAACAAGGATGTTCCTTTTTTCCTACAATAAAATTTAATTGCTAAACAACTCAACATCCTTTTCTTTTCTTTTTTTTTCTTTTTAAAAAACCTTTAACATATCTTAAAATTTCAAATAAAAAATGTTCCCTCAAGTAGCTCTTTTGCCCTAGAGAAAAAATTTATAAGGGAAAGGATATGATGAGACCATTTACCATTGGTACAAGGTGGTCACAATAAATCTCGATCATTGGATGTGAAATTGGGTGGCTTCATTTATTTCATTGATCAAGCATAAAGTTAAAAAAAAAAAATTTCAAACTTTGTGACACACCCAACCTATCAGATTTCACAGCGGATGGTTTTAAAGAATTGTGACCTCCATATTCCAAATGTAAATGGTCTTATTGTATACAATCCCAATTTATAATATATTTTCTGAGCATGCCATTTGCGCTTAAAACGTATTATACTAGTGTTATTAGTTGGTGGATAATGTGAAACTGATATAAAAAGTCCATGAGACGTTTGAACCAAATAACTTTCATGCTAAAATGTGAAAAACATTCCTAGTCCTTTTCAAACTATCTCCGCCCTTGTATCGGAGTGGCAATGGTTGGGTCTAAGTCGACCCGCACCTGATCAGGTTTTACATGGACATGGATTTGGATCGGGTTCATTAGACCCGGACTTGGTCAAGACCCGGATCTAGAAATAAATAAATAAATAAATAATAATTTATATACCATATAATATATATTATATATTTTATTTCGGGTGGGGGTGACCTTGACATGATAAGGTCCATGCCGCACCTGGACCTAGACTCAATTGGGTCGGGTCCAAGGAGACGTTTGAACCAAATAACTTTCATGCTAAAATGTGAAAAACATTCCTAGTCCTTTTCAAACTATCTCCGCCCTTGTATCGGAGTGGCAATGGTTGGGTCTAAGTCGACCCGCACGTGATCAGGTTTTACATGGACTTGGATCTGGATCGGGTTCATTAGACCCGGACTTGGTCAAGACCCGGATTTAGAAATAAATAAATAATAATTTATATACCATATAATATATATTATATATTTTATTTCGGGTGGGGGTGACCTTGACATGATAAGGTCCATGCCGCACCTGGACCTAGACTCAATTGGGTCGGGTCCAAGGATTCGGACCTGGACCCGAGCCGATGGGTCCAATACATGGCTGCGCAGACGCAGACGCATACCCAAACCCAGACACGGACCCGATTCAAGTAGACCTTTTAAATTGTAGCATAGTAGGGAACCGATTCGAAAATTTTAAAGGCTGGTTTCACCTTACGATGACGGATACGTTGAAATTGTAGAATTCAAATTGATTTACCTTAAAAATTTTCCTTAAAGGAGCGGTAGTTTAAAGGGTGAGGTTTTGGTGAGTCCGCTTACCTATTTAGGTAACTCCTCCCTCCATCTTTTGGATCAAAAGATGTCATGGTCGAGAATCTGAACCATGGTTAACATGAATATAAAAAGAAAAAATAAATTAAAAATTAGAACGTATTTTTATATATTTTAACCATATCTATTTTAATTTTGGAAAAAGTTTATATTAGGTTGAAACCTTAAAATGTAGAATTGAAGTGCATCTCAAAAGTCCATTATAAAAGGGAAGTCCATCAATGTTGGAAAACCCTCCAATTGATCATCTCAACATCAAGATATATGAACATAAAAATATATATATATATATATTTTGAGTCTCAAAAATACTGTACCTTGCAACACGTAATTTGAATAGTAAATTTGCAAGATTTTCATGTGTTTATAGATCTACATGACTTGAAATATTTCTAAAGTTTAAAATTTTTATAATTAGATATCAAAATAGATTCTCAAGCCATCTTAAGAATTTTTTGCACCAAAATTACATTTATGATAAAAATTTTAGGCGCACCTTAATTTGATTGTTTATGTTCTGACCTTATCCAAACCACACCCTTTAATTTTTGGTGAGGCCACAATTTTATCCCATCAAAGATGGACGTGTGACGTGTTGGGGATGCAGTTGTGGAACTGTCTCCCGTGATGCATGAAATAATTTTTGCTAGCCTCTCATACATAAAAATAAAATATAATTATATAAGGTTTCAACCTTATATTATAGAAGTACGGCGAGTCTCTGAAACCCATTAGAAAAAGTTATTCTGATTTTAGAAAACTCTCTAATTAATTATTTCGACTTTGAGATGTATGGATATAGGCAAAAAAAAAAGATTTCAATTCTTAAAAATAGCATATCTTGTGATATATTATTTAGATCATCCATTTTCCAGATTTTCAACTATTTATAGATCGGCTCAATCTACCTTATTTTTTATATTTTCAATTTCATAGCTAGAGGTGAAAATAGATTTTCATGAACAAAATTTTTTTTTTGACAAAGGTTACTATTTTTATTGAGTACTAAGAAAATGAAATTACATCATTAGAGTTTGCTTCACGATAGACATGAGAAAAAGAAACTGACATGGAAGACATCAAATCCATAATCCGCAACCATAAAGGCCGCAATAATCTACAACCATAAAGGCCGCAATTCCTATGGGATACAATATTTCTTGTTACACCACCTAATTGCATATAGAGAGTCCCCTTCAATCCAGCAATTGTTACCATAATTCCTATAAATGAAAATCTTTAACCCATTAAGTAATGCACTAAGTTCAGCATACTTAGCAGTTGCACAATCTATCGGACCAGCATAAGAGAAAAGGATGTTTCCAAAACAGTCATGCAAGACTCCACATACTCCGGCGAAATCAAGGTTACCAAAGGAGCTACCATCGAAGTTGAGTTTCATGTTACCAGTAGGAGGCGCATGCTAGATATGTCTCGGTCTACTTCTAACACAGCCAAGATGACAAAGATTATGTAGGTTAGCCATACATCTACCTTAGAGATACCCCCTCCCTCTTTTAGCACTGATGGCCATGATCAGATTGACAGCTTAATAGAATGAAGTAGCATGTTAAAAGGAATAAAAATTCCTGTCAAAGGTCATTCTATTTCTTTCTTTCTATACCTCCTAAAGTATGACGCCTTTAGCTATCCTCCAAATAATCTTACCCACATTAGGCAGATGAGGAAGTGTAAATTGAGAGGCTATCCCCTTCAGAGATTGGGGAATGACCAAATTAATGCCAAAAACATCAAACAACCAATATCACAATCTCACCGTAAATGGGAAATGAATAAATAGATGTGCACTAGTTTCACCATCAGCTTTACATAACAAACACACATTCGGCAGAATTTTTCCCCTTTTTATCAAGTTATCAATGGTCAAAACCTTGTTCAGAAAGCCAGCCAAACAAAAACTTGAACTTTGTGGGGTATCGGCCATTTCCATATTTGAGCAATTTGCGGATATGACCTTCTCCAGCGATCATGAAAAAGTAGATTGTAGCATGATTTAACAATAAACACCCCATCACTCTCAATCTCCCAAACCATGTCATCCTTCGCATTTTGCGAAACATAGATCTTATCCAGCAATTTCATAAGTGCACACCATTGAGAAAGTAGTAAATTGTTCAATCGTCTATTGGCCAAAGGAATATTCCGAGAAATATTCTGACCCCTTCTTTCTACCACTTCACTAACTTTTAAATTAGGCCTCAAGACAATCCCAAACAATTATGACAAAACAAACTTTAAAAGGTACAGCCCAATCCACTTATGATGCCAAAAAAAGATTTTACTACCACAACCTACTTTCCACCTGAGATCACCGGCCTACAACATACATAGGCCTCCAAATCTGTGATGTATCTCTGCCACTACCACCCCCAAGCCATCCATTGAATCCATCCACACCATACTTGAATTCTAAAACTTGATACCTAGCTAATCCTTTAATGATGACTGCGCCACCACCATTTGCACATTAAAGCTTGATTAACTAAATTAATCTTCCTTATACCCAAACCGCCTTTTTTTTTTGGAGTACATACTCTATCTCATCTAAGTAAATGAAATTTCCTTCTCTCATTCTTTGAACCCCAAAGGAAATCCCACATCATTTTTTCAAATTTTTTTTGCAATCGATGCAAGCATATTAATCAAGGACATATGATATACTGGAAGATTGGCCAAACAAGATCTCAATAAAGTCACCCTTCCACCCAATGACAAGTACTTATGTTTTTTGAGATCAAGTTTTAGTTGGATTCTGTCAATCACTTTGTCCCAGACAGCAATAGAAAGTCCTAAGTCCGAGATAGGTAGGCCAAGATAGGTAATAGGAAAAGATGCCATTTTACAAGCCATCATATTAGTTAAATTAACAACCAATTCCACGTCACAATTAATGCCCACCATAGAAGATTTGATGAAGTTTACTTTAAAGCCAAGTGTGACTTCACAAATTTCCAAATATCTGATGATATTTCTGACTTGAAGAGGATCAGCATCACATAAAATTAGAGTATCTTCTGCATAATGCAAATGAAAGATTACAATGTAAGAGTCCGCAAGTTTGAATCCCTCAAACTGACACACTCTCTCCACCTTGCTTAACATCAAAATGATACATTCAGCATAAATAGTAAATAAGAAAGGAGAAAGCGGGTTCCCTTGTTGAAGACCTCTAGAGGCTTTGAAAAACCCAATTGGGCTGCCCTTAAAAAGCATCGAGAAATGAGTAGATGAAGGGCAACTTTAGATCCAACTCCTCCATCGCTCTCCGAAACCAATAACTTTCATAATTTCTAACAAAATCCCTCATTCAACTCGATCATATGCCTTTTCTATATTTAGCTTCAACAAAATGCCCTGCTTCTTACTCAAGACTTTAGAATGGATGCATTCTTGTGCTACAAGTACACTGTTTGTAATTGGCGATCCTGGATAAAAGCAAATTGGGTACTAAAAATAAAGAGGGGCAGGACAATCTTCAATATTTCGATCAAAACTTTCGCAATAAATTTTTAGAGACTTGTGAGTAAACTTATCGGTCTACTGACAGACAAATTAAAAATCACATATTTCTTGGGAATTAGGGCCAAAAATGTAGAATTCACCCATTTAAAAATATCCCCCCAAGAAGTTTACCTTTCACCAAATTTCAATAGTTATGGAAGAATGTTAAAGGGAAACCATCAAGCCCTGGTGCTTTATCTCCAGAAAGTGCAAACACTGTCTTATACACCTCCTCCATAAAAACCTCTTTCTCCAACGTATTCATCATCTCCATAGGCAGAACTTTAAATGGGACTCTGACAAAATACGGTGAAAACTTAACCTCTTTGGGAAAAGCCTTCTTAAAATGACTAATAACTGCCTCTTCAATAGTAGAATCATCATCTGAGTCAATCCCAGGGATAGACAATCTAGAAAGATCATTCTGCCTCCTTCTAGCATTAGCAATCGCATGGAATTAAAATTTAACATCTCAATTTCAGATAGGACTTCATCAAGTTTGGCTTTAATATCAAACTTATTATCTCTCTTCCAAGCAATTAGTTTGTGTTTGATATTTAAAAGCTTTCTATGTAATTAGAAGTCCAAAGTACTCTCCACAACAATATTTACCCAGGCTCCTCTAATCAATTCAACGGCATCTTTTTCCTCCAATCATCCCATATCTAGTCTAAAAGGTTTCAGACCACCTTTTAGGTGACCAGTGTTCAACAAAATAGGACAATGATCGGAAGAAATTCTGGGCAGAACCTTGACAGAAGCTAAGGGGGATTTCCTCATCCACTCCATTGATATAAAAAATTTATCAAGTTTGGACATTGATAGGTTAATAATACTATTATTAGACCACGTAAACTTATAACCAATAATAGGAGAATCCAAGAAGGAATTAGTCTCAATAACCTATTAAACATTCTCATCAAAGTACTAATAGGTGTACCAGCTAAACATTCATCCGGCCACCATATAAGGTTAAAGTCCCCTCCAACCACCACAAGATAAGAACAGGACTGAATTAATTAGTTAAGAAAACCTTATTTAAGAGCAAAAATAGTGGTTCCATAGATATTCAAAAAAACCCAAGAAAACCCACCTTTGGACCATTGAAACCCAAAAGCAAAAAACAATCCCTTTAATAACTTCAAAGTTTAGCATAACCAACGGGTCCCATAGGACCCATAACCCCACCCCCGATACACAATTAGCATCAATACCACAAAAACTAACAACAATAGTTCCCCAAATTTCTCGAGCCCCAGACGCATTGGGACTGGAGAGCTTTGTTTCTTGTAAAATCAAATCAACTGGCATATACTTAGAGAGACCAGCAATATAACATCATTTTTCCTACTAGGATGGCCTATGCCCCGAATATTTCATGATAAAAAATTCATTAAAAAATAGGAAGAGAGGGGTTAGAGGAGGAATCTGGTCCATCAGGACCATAACCGAAGTACATCTCCTCTAGCATAAGTGCCTCATCGAGCTCATCATCTCCGGAGGAAGAAATCGAGGAAGAGTCCACATCCACCATTGTCGGGTCGCAGAAGGCAATTGCAGTCACTAATGAACCACCTTTAGGAATACCACGAGCTTGTAGTCGCACTGAAGAGCGAACTCCCTTCATAACAGTCTTGCTCTTTTTGAACGAACTCCCTTCATAAGGGTCTTGCTCTTTTTGCCAGCGGCAGGCCCTTTAGCAGGAGTCTTGTCAAGTGAACCTGACTCCACTAAAGAGACCTTCCTAGTTTTCTTCCCTCTTACCATATCTTATTCAACAACCAGTCTAGTCCTCCTACGCTCCCTGATTTCCAACATCACCATACTCAGAAGAACATCATCCATACCCATATCATCCATCATTTTGCCTACTAATGATGGCTCATTCAAGGCATCTCCTCAATCACCGGTGCAGAAATACGTGAAGGGATAACCTCTTCCTGCAGTAGGACATCTAGGGGAACCTCCTCAAAGGACTCCGATAGGATCAAATCTAAGGCAGGATCAACTTCGGCAGCATCAACAACAGATTCATTAGCAAGGAGTAGAGGAATTTGAGGACCATCATCATCTTCAACAACCATAATAGCTAGAGGGATGATCAAGAGAGGATCGAATGATTTCTTTGTTGAAGCCTTAGTAGCAGCAAGATGAAAGGGAAGAGGATACATCTTAGATTTCCATGCGAAAAACAGTAGCAGGCTTGACAGCCTTTGATGGAAGCACAACACGGACAGCTTGTTCTTAGCCCGAAGAAGAAGCAAAAAGAGAAGAACCAGCAAGGTTGAGAGAGTTTTCCTTTTCAACTCCACTTCCTTCCAAAGAGAGGAAGGAGGAAAACAATATTTTAATCCAAGAGAGTAGGCCTCCCACGAAGTTACTGCCCGACATCGCTATCGATAATCTTGGAAGCAAGCGTGGTCTTTTTGGGAATCGGCTTCGCTGCCAAAGCAAGATTTTTAGATCCAAACTTTTGAGCGAGGGCAGGTGTACCTGCAAACCTTTTCATATCAATTTCATGAAAAAGAAAATTCTACAACAAAATTACCTCTTTTTGGAGAACATTTTGAGGTCTGCTTTGATTGTTTAAGGTTGACAGGTTGTGCAATCCCCACCCATATATAAAACATCCCTTCTCCAATTCTACGTGCTATCCTGCCAAGCGTCAATCCATATAGGATTAGATTGAAAATTATTGCTATAAAATCGACTAAAAGCATATTGGTTAAAGAATAAAATAAAAATATAGCTTTTATGTGTTTGAAACCCTGATTCTATCTCTTTGGTACTAATGAATTTACAAAAATAATCATAGTCCATTATCCAATATAATGAACGGTGGAGATCTTGGAGCATAGTTTGGAATTAAAATTGGAAAACTTGAAGCCCCCATTCCTCTTTCCTATATTCTTCCTTTATTGATATATAAAATATACATTGTTTTATATAATTTATAAATATAATATTTAATATTACTGCAGGATGTTATATGTTATAGAGTTTTATAATACATTTATTTGGGTGAGATCAGTTCAACCTAGACTCGGACCCCGACTGTGGAATTGCTTGGGTCCACGCTTGTGGACTCGGACCCAATGTTGGAGGTGCAAAAGTTGGACTCAAACCCAAGCTGAGGTCAATGCAATCCAACCCAACCAAAACCTTCTCTCGAAAGAGAATCACGATTATCTCCACATGGTGCACTCAAGGAGATTGTAACCATGCATTGCCTCCATCCGACAAGTTGCAAATCTGCAAGGGACTGCTAGGTCCAACCAATCATATCATTGTTGCTTTGACGGTCTAAAACACAAATCAAATTTAATAAAAAAAACTAATCAAAATCATTATTTAACTAATTTGGACTGGTTAGACCTACCCAATTCTATGTGTCGTGTGTCAGAGCGTCTAGACATGTGTTCAACACCCTAACCATATGTATCGAGTTGTTTCAGAGGAAATTAGTATGTATCGACATCTTTTGTATAAGCAAGGTTTTAAAAAATGATCGGCCACCTTAAAGATCATTTCAGATCAGTCGATCGGCGATCCGGACTGAAGAATCGATTGGATTGGCTGGCCTTGGCCTCAAAATTTTTTAAAAAATCACTATAATTTCTCAAAAATGTAGTTCTTTGGGTTTCTAAAAACAATAGTGGCAATTGCAAATGGCTTTTCATTTTTGTGTCACGAATATGTAAATCCTATGTTCTGGGTGTTTATTATCTATTAAATTCATTTGATAGTCAAAATGAATTCTAAAATGCAATTCATGGCAATAAATGGATCTCTATTAACTCATTTTCTTTTTGTAATATTTTGTATTAACTTAAAAGTTTAGACTTTTTAAATAAAATATATAAAACAGATATTAGAATACGTTGTTAGGGGGGGAGAGAGAGAGAGATCACACCATATGTAAACGAACGAACCACGTAGTATGTATATTCTTTTTTTTTTCTTCCAAAAAAGTTGGAACGAATTTCGCCAAACTACAAACTTAAAATAAAGGGCAATTAACCCGTAATTTCACCATACATCGAACATAAAACAGAGGCAATCAACCCCATAATTTCACCAAACAATAAACTTAAAATAAAAGGCAGTCAACCCATACAGGTCATTCTTCAATCCTACAATGCACATCCAGACAGAGATTTGTCCCACATCGAAAGTGGAGAGGCACGTCTATAAATTCCACTCTCCCCATTCAAATGTCACGCTTAGCAAATGTGCACGACGAAATAAAATTGTACTTTGTTGGTGATAGGCCCGTGGATACAAGTATTGGAGAGTTTTGAAAATTTCAATTCCGTAAAAGGTGTAGTATTAGGCCCTAAATTCTCTAAATTTTAGAGAATTCAAATAAATAACTAAATAATGTGTTTAAAAAATTAAACAAAAAAATGTTTCCAAAGCACAGTATACTCACTTGGTTAGTGAATTGCCGATCCGGATCACCTTGAAACAGGTTTCGTTGAGAGGATAATCTGGATCCCTCAATATGTTTTCCAGTCAAGATCGGGCAAATCCGGATCGCCTATTTTTTTAACCTTGGTATAAAGCGTCGTCATATGCTTTAACTTGAAAGAATCATGTCCACAGAGTAGACCTTGCTTTCACTTTAAATGGTATATACGGACATATCAGGGGGGGTTTTTCTGCCAAAGTACTAGACACATACTAGACACAACACCTGTGTCCTTGTTCGCGTCCGAGTCCATGCAACAATGGGTAACGCATGCCTAGACTGTCTTAATACCTATATATTCGAACAAGTGCAAATAAATAAATACAACTGCAATTCCTAATATACATAGTCATGCACTAAAAAAACAAGGATTAGGTTTCCAAGTTTGGTGGTCAAATCAAGTGTGTACATCACCCGATGATATATGGGGCAATCAAGGAAAGAAGAATGCATAAAGCTAATTTCTCATGAGAAACAGGGAGAGCTCTGTACATATTATCATCATTATTGCTGCATACAAATGGGGATAAACTGAAACCATGTAATTTCAAACTAGAAATATCCACTACAAGAAAGGACTTTCTCAGCTCTTACAGACAGCCCATCCATTTTTCCCGTAGGGAATTCCCACATTGATAGAAAAGCTGACCAAGAATAGGTAATTCTCAATGCGGTGGAGATATGAGAAAAGAAGCCAATGGATAGACAATTAATTGAAACAAAACCAAGAGAAAAAAATTAATATGACACCCCATGTCACCGCTGATTATGCTTTAGTTTGAGCCGCTTCACCTTCCTCTCCCTCTCTCTTCTTTCTTCTTCTTCAATTAGTGCCAGCTCTCTCTCATCTTCCTCTTTAGCAATCTTTGCACTACAGGATCACACAAGATATAAAATCACTTGATGCTCAGCAGCCAAAGAAGTAATGCATTTTCTATAATAAAACTCCAAGTGAAAGAAAACAAATGGAGAAATAAAACTAGAGTAATAACTATAGTTTTATTTCTACAAGTCCACAAAGAAATGAGTCCCTTCTTAAAAATATATTTTGAGATGGAGTTTTTAACCCAATTTTTAAGGATATATAATCTCTAACATGGAGATCATGAATATGAAAAAATAACTAAAGTTTAAAAATTAAAAATAATGATTTTATGAAAAAAACATTCGGAACATTAGTTTCAACTGTTTTTAGATGGACCACTCATTTGCAATCCATCATTAAGATGGATGCTTTATAACTCGGGAGACGCAAATGTAGAAATGCATACCCGACTCATGGAACAATTTTCCATAACTATAATATATTATATTGGAAGCACTAGTAGACATGATTGCTAATTTTCATCACGAAATTATATGCTTTAAATAAGTTCCATAAATTTTTGAATTACTTTTAAGCCGTTGAATTGCTCATCTGAAATAATCTATCATAATAGATCTCATAATTTATCCTAGTTTATGTCAATTATCCATCACATGTGGAAGTAATAAAGCAGCTGTGAATTCCTTTGGTGCCTCAGAGAACTTCAAAATCATCCCATACTTATTTCTCGTGAAAAGGACTTACCTCCTCCGCTCTTCTGCCTGGATACGGTTAAAGTCAACCTCCATGTCACTGTCATCATCATCGATACCTTTATATTTACTAGGATCATACCTGCAAACATGAAATTTTCATAAATAAACCAATTACATTGAACACAAATGACCACAAGGCATTATGAGCATGTAAAGTATGAGTACTTGAAGTATTGGTATTACTAAGGAAAGGAAAGCATACCGAAACATCTGTCTAATGAGACGAAGAGCATCCTCACCATCACCTTCATCTTCATCTGAATAACTATCTAGAGGCCTCTTCTTAGGGCGCGCTTGATGCGTAGGATGTGATGAAATGTTATTTACAGACTTTGCCTGTAAAAATAAAAGATATCAACAATATATTGTAGGAAAATGTTTACAAAAAATATCTTCGAAAGATGTTTGCGTAGGTACAGACATCCCAAAGAAATTTCATAAATATTAGAGTTACCAACGTGGAAATGATGTTCCAGATATCACTAATAAGTAACAACAAGAAATCAAATGAGTAACAAAAAGAACACACAAGATTTCATAAAAAAAATTTGGTGAAATTTGGACATAAATGAGGTTCTTCAATGTAAATCCCCATCAAGTTGCCCTATTAGGTTATCTCACTGTACATTTCAGTTTCTTATAGTTTAGCCAAAAACAAAATTTTACTTCTTGCTCGTGAATCACCAAAATCATTAATCAAAAGATGAAAAAAACTTCAACAAATCCAAGCTAGAGACAAGGCATCAATCACCACCTTATGTTGTAAATCACCAAAAGGTACTCAATGGAAGAAAAAACAAATCCAAACCAAGTATCAAGCATCACCTTATGTTGAGATGACATCGATGATGGCTTTGGTACCACCTTAGCAGAAGGCTTGTCCAGTCCGTGAGGAGACTTCTTAACAAGCTTTTCGACAGATGAGAGCTTCTTCAATAAGGGGGCCTTTTGTATGGCTCCACTGTTGCTGGGGCCCATAGAAGACTTCTTCTTCTCGGCTGCTGGAGCTGAAGGAGCCTTTGTTACCACCAGAGCTTTTGTTGCCACCGGAGCCTTAGGAGGCAATTTCACACCATTAGGTTGAGGCACCTTCCCACCATTAGAAGAAGGCAACTTTGTACCATTAGGAGGCAACTTTGCACCATTAGGAGGCAACTTGGAAACAAGAGGCCGGCCTGGCCCACTTCCTGCATTCTTACTGGGACGTTTCATTGGGTCAGAAGAGGAAGACTTCAAACCAGGATCCACTTTTGGAGGCCGAGCCTTAGCCTGCCTTTGTTGGTTCACAGAGACCATCTTCTTCTTCCTGTTGTCAGGGTTGCTCCTTGGAGGTGATTGTTTCGATTGAGCATCTTTCAAATTAGCATAGACCTTTATAAGCCTTCTCCCCATAAAAAAAAAAACAATAAAGGGATG
Source organism: Amborella trichopoda (assembly GCF_000471905.2). Next base: position 5,780,511 of record NW_006499159.1, read on the forward strand.
CAATCAAGAAAGAGAGAAACTTGAGATAAATGCAAGGACATACCAGAAGAAGGCACTCGAACATTTCGGGGCTCATGCTCTTTTGGAGGGGAAGGAAGCTCTGCATCTCCTGACATTAGAAATGAGTAGTCTCTTGCGTCCTTTAGCTTCTGCACTTTAAGTTTCATCTAGAAAATCCAACCAAGAAAGTATTAGATTGTTATCAATGATCAATGGTCCCACAATAAAGGAAAGTGACAAAAGAAAAAGACATACCTCATTAACAACCTTCGGACGCCGATCACGCTCAGATTTTCTCTCTGATGTGGCAGAGGAAAGAGACTTTTTATTCTAATCAGAAGTAGGTGATAATCAGAACATCTTAAAAGGTGAACAATAGTAAAGAAACCAACAGTCAAGTAATTAATTATGATGGCTCATTACCACTGAAGAGGCTTTTGGAAGCTTAGCTGCCATTTGTTCTGCCTCAAGCTTTGCACGGTTTTCTTCAATTACTCTACGAGCAATAACTGGCTTAGATGGCCCAAAGAAGGATCCAAAACTGCACAAAAAAGATTTCTTATTAGAAGGTTGAATAATCTCACTTCTTGGAATTATGAAGATGTAAGGCACGCAAAGATGCAGACATGCATTAAAAATTTGCACCAGTGGATTTGCTTTCTTGTGCATATATACATAGAGAGAAGATTCACTAACAAGCAAGGTACTTGTCCATTGGCCAAGGCGAGTTACTCAGGCGAGTACGAGTAACTCGCCTAAGTCCAGCCCGAGTTAAAAAATAAAAAGAAAACAAAAACGATAAGTTATATACATATAACATACTTTAAGAAATAAGAGTCAAATGGTGCACCGGCTAGGTGGCGTGGGTCCTCAACAAGAGGTTGAGGGATCAAATCCCACGGATGGATATCATTTTTTAACCCCATAACCCCTCTACTTCAGATGACCGCTTATTTTTTAAATAAAGAACCCGTTATTTTTTAATAAAAATATTCATCAGTGACTCTAGGGATTGGAACCTTGAACTTGAGACCTATAGACTGTACGTACTAGCCAAAAATCCATTTAGGTGCTGTTTGTAATAAAATGGGCATGCTTACTATTTATATATGTGTACACCCTACTAGGCCTCACCCTTAGGGAAAGTCCAGGCAACTCTCCCAAGCCAAGTCGACTCGGGTAAGTCACTGAACACTGCTAACCAAAAACACTCAACGGTCTCTCCAACACCTCCAACACAGTTGAGGGAAATCCAATTAAGATCCACCTAGCATTTTTTAATAATATTAGGGTTTTTCTATGCTTCGTATGGGCCAACAGTCTCTTCTAAAGTTCTCCATGTCAAGTCAAATGGCCAACTAGGTCGGGAAATTGGGGCAGCATCAACAAGTAATTTCCTTCTACAGTAGTCTTCCATTTATATACAGAGCAAGGTAAAAACAAAATTAGAAAAATACCCATCAATTGTACCACAACCCAAAGTTCCTTTTTTTCCATATTTCAGTTCCATTGTTGAAAAAAATGGATTAGGACTGAAAGCATTTTTAAACATGGAATAAAATGAAAAGCAAATTCTGTATATGGCACACATACTTCTCATTAAAGCACAAAATATTTTTAGAAAGGAGGGATGAAAAGTAGGACACGTATAATCATAATACTAGGGAATTAAAAGCAGGACTCATTCATCAGAATTTGATAATAAAGGAAACTTATAGAGAAGTATCATTAAGCCAATAATAGGTAATATTATGTAACATATAAAAAACTTACTAAAGATCACACTAATATATTCATAAAATCACTAAACTTATTTTTTATGACTAGTTGAATTTGATGAAAAATTAAATTGAGTTATAAAGATATAAGACAATCTAGATCTACAACACCAAATAAGAGAAGTGTTCCTAAATGGTCCAAACAGGCCTTGCCATGATTGCCTAGCATTAGATTGGTAAGTAGGGTGATCAACATCATCAACTAAGCAGGCATCAATAAATTGCTCCAATCATTGACAATGCAGATGAACCTGCTCAGCAATACAATCATTGATTAGTACCGCAACCTAATCAATGCCTTACCAAATAATCACCAATTGACAACTCAAGGCTTATATGCCAATTTACCATCCACTGAAGTCAGCATTGAGTGAACGCAATCTATCATAATTCCCATTAAATCGGGAAGCCTTCATTTTACAGAGTACAATAAAGAGAAGCCAAGTGCAGCAGCAGTAATTGTCATTCAAGTAATTTCTACTTATTTAGTGGTTCTCTGACGCCCGACTGGTAGAATTGCAGTGGAAATTGCCCTCATATTGTAAATATTTAAGACATTGGAGGATCTTTTTTTTTTGTTGGGGGGGGAGTGGTTGGGGGCAAAGAATTAACCAAATTGAAAATAAACACGTACACACAAAAAGTATTACATCACAAAATGCATATTTTTATACATTATTGCCACCAGGAACTCCAGGCACCAACCTCACCACACTCAACACCTAGGCAGAGCCAAGAGTTCTGGATGACGTTGGCGAATAACTTTGAGAAACATTATACTCTACAAACATATCTAGCTCCTTTTGTAAAATAGATAAGCCAGTTTTGTGAGGGATGACCATTATATATCAGAGCTCTCTGATTAGGCGTTTGCTACACAAGATCACTGATAGAAGTCCTACCACATTTTAAAAAGTAGACTATCATATAAAGGTAATGGTTTTCCTACTCATGAAAGAGCCTGAATGTTATATCCATTAAACTCCTGGGTATATTTTAGATTACGTGGATAGAAAAATTACATACACTTGAAAACCAAGTCTTTACAAGTAATATTAAACCTGGGTCTTGAGAGAGAAAAAGCTTCTTAAACAGTCTTTTCTCTAGAGGACCTGGTTTTTATAAAAACACGTAAAATTTTACCCAGGATCCAAAAAAAGCATAGGATTATGTGGATTTCTTACTCATCATCATTCGAGCCTTATCGCAACTATTTGGTGTAGGCTACATGAGTTTAGTTCTGTCATTTTCCTTTATCAACAGCCCTATCTTTAATAAGACCATAAGTCACCATATGCTTTCTCACTATTTTCATCCATATCTTTTTTGGGTCTTTCCTTGCCCATTTAGAGCCTTCCACTTGAACCAAATTGCACCTCCTAACCAATGCTATATTAGACCGTCCATTTCAAGATTTTCATATATTTATAGATTTTCTTGATTTTAACCATTTTTGGATTTTAAAATTTTATAATGAGATATGAAAATAGATGTTCAAATAATCCTAAGAATATTTTACACCAAAATTACATGTTATAATAAAATTTGGAGGTGCGCCTTAATTGGATAGTTTAAGATTGCAACCTTATAGAAACCACACCCATTATCATATGCCTTAAGTTTAGCCTTTACTAGTTTGTTAGCATTTTTCTACTTCTAAGTTTGATCATTTTTAGTACATTGCCAAGGTTTATAGCATGATTGATGTGGAGTTCTAAATAATTGCAATAAATATGACACTATTAGAATCATTTAAAATACAAAGGCATATATACAATCATAGAAATGCTAATGTGTTCTCTGCCTTTTAGGCTAACCAATTTCCTTCGAACAACTTTTCCTGGAAATTGTACAACCATTTCTTTCCTCTTGATTTGTTATTATATTAATACACAATAAGTTGATCATAACAGGGAGTCAACGAACAAAGTAATTAGAATTAAGTGAAGAGATGAAGCTCACTTGTCTTTAGGGAGGGTGATCTTCTTCTCTTGTGAAAGGCCAAGAGTGGCATTTGTTTCCTTCTTCATTTGTTGCCGAATCATTTCCTTTAACTTTTCCCTCCTCTCAATGTATTCCATTTGTTCCTTGGCTATTTGAGGATCTTCTTCCTCTTCTTCCTGAGCTGCATCCTCATATTCGGTCTGTTCATCCTCTTGGTCCTCCTCATCATCTTCGTATTCATCGAGATCTCTGGAGTAGTTTCCATGGTTCTTGTGTGAATCCTACAAAAGGAATGAATTTAAGATCCAAAACACAAGAATGAAAAAAATAATCAATCAAAGTTAAAAATGCAATCTTGCTGTCAAAAACACAAATAATTCACATTGCAAAAGAAAAACAAAAAGTATATTTGAGTATATTTCTGTAGAATACTTACAATCCGATCGTGTCCCCGCATTGTCAATAAATGTCTTTGAAGCTTGCCAAATTAGATTGTGGAACAAAATAAATGATAGACCTGAAAGTTCCCATGCAAAAAGTCTTTCAAAAGGGATCCAAACCAAAATAAAAAGCAATGGTCCATACTGAACTATGTAAGAATCCAATGAAGTTCATTAACAATGGTACACACTATCAACAATTGAAGTTCATTAACAAATATTAACAACTCACTTTAAAATAAAGCACACATTACATTGTCATACTTGACAAAGATAAGCTACATGATATTTCTCTTTTCTGGTAAATAATGGCCTAATTTATAAACTAGAAGGCATCAGTAGAAAGGAAGAAAGAACAAATGGGCCTAAAATTCATCGCACTTTCCTGGATAAAATTCCACATTCAGATAACAAATATAAAAATAAACTATGTTCTATTACTTGCCTACATTGATAAGAAGTTTTATTATATGAATATCTACCCTATCAACATGAACCTTGTTTCTTTTGTTCCAACTAAAACTCAATGAATAATTCACAAATGATATCATATACATCTCAATTTCCAGACAATAAATCAAAACAATAGTGGTTTGAGAAAAAAACTAGAGTAGAAACTTCATCAGTATTTAACATCAAAACGAAAGATGCTTAAATATTCCAACAGAGGTAAACCATATGGCTAAGAAGAATTAAATACAAAATGCAAGCTTCGGGTAAAGAGTAACTCAATATCATGATTAATCCAGATAAAATTTATTAGTCATGCTACTACTCAAAAACACAAATAGAAACTAATAACTGATGATGTTTTAAAATAGTTTATCATGCCTTAGATAATGTAGAATATCCCTATCATCTATTTGAATTCGAAACACAAATTTAGAACCAGCAACTGGATATTAGTTCATAAAATTAATTCAACCCATTGAGAAGGATTAAACCCTATATATTTTCAAGAATCATTGTCACAGTTCGGCTACACCCAACATATATCGAAGACCCAAAATTCAACAGTTAGTTGCATCAAATTGCATAGGAAAGAATCACTACTTTCACAGTCAGTAGGAAATTAAAATTCAAAACAATAAAAAATAAAGAAAAAGGAGATTAGATGGAATTTATTTAAAGATAAAACTGAAGAGGAAAATAGAAAAATCCTACTTCAAAAAAAAAAGACGAGGAAAATAGAAAAATCCCTAATTTTAATTCAAATAAAGGAAAGCCTAAGTCTTTCTCTTGAATGCACACCCTAACTAAAACAATTCTCTCTAATTTTCATTCAAATAAAGGAAACCCTAATTCTTCATCTTGAATGTGCAAAACCCTACCTAGAAATAAATCAACACCAAGCTTCGTCAGAACAATACTCATCAAATCATGATCCAACCAAAAAATAATAATCAAATAAGAAATATGAGAAAGCAAAAGAACATTGACAAATTCACCCTACACATAAACATGCATCCAACTCCCAAACTTATCAGAGCACACAAAAGTTCTGAATTTTCCGACCAATTTTTCTCCTCCTACATTCACATCAAATTGGAAATAACAGGACAGCAGACAAAACTTAGTTAAAAAAAAAAAACTCAAAAAGGCATTAAGGTTCAAGAGAAAATCTAAAAGAAGTGAATACCTTCACTCCTCGAAGGGGTATAACTTTGGTCAAAGGCAAGACAACGGTAATCAGATAGCATAGATCGAATCTTAGTGGCAAAGGAAACAAGGAATTGATAAGAGACAATAGCCGCTAGACAATGAAGGGTTCCAAAAAGCTTGGTCAAGGAGGAAAATTGGAGCTTTTATATTCATACAATTACTAAAATGCCCTCCAAAGTTCCTCTAACAGTGTAAAAGAAGAAGTGCCTCTAACAACTAGTGTCCCAGGAGTTGACGCAGCATGTACAGGAGGAACGCACCAAAAGCTTTTGGCTAGAGGGTAGCATCCTCTATGCCAAAGGCAGACGCATGTGTGTCTCGATGGGGAGAACTTAGAAAGGAGCTGATGAGGGAATGCCATGACACAGAGGGCCACCCTATTCAGGATAGGACCCTAGCCCTCTTATCCAACACCTTCTACTGGCCTCAGATGGAGGAGGATGTCAAGCACTATGTCCAAACTTGCTTGGTGTGTCAGCAAGATAAGACAAATCGACAGAAGCAAGCCAGACTACGAGAACCCCTTCCTATCACTAATGGCTTATAGTTTAGCCTCTCGATGAACTTCATCGATGGCTTACCTAAGGTGGATGGAATGACTGAAATCATAGTTGTGGTTGATCGCTTCTCCAAGTATAAAACCTTCATTGCAGCTCTTGATCATTGCACTACAGAGGTAGCAGCGAAGATCGAATCTTGGCAGCAAAGAAACAAGGAATTGATAAGAGAGAATAGCAGCCTAAAGAAATACAGGAGTTGGGTGATAGAGTAGGGTTTCAGAAAGTCTGGTCTAATAGGAAAATTTGACCTTTAGTATACGTACAATTACTAAAATGCCTTCCAAAAACTAAAGAAGAAGTGCATGTAATAGTATAATGCATAGTTATTGAAGGCGGGAGCGGGATTGGTTCAGGGAATGCCCAACCGCCATAAGGTGGAAGCTCCCTGGGGTTAGGATCGACTTTCATACTTTCAACAAGTCAATGAGCTAGCAGTGTTTTAAAATGCGGGATGCGGCTCTGATGTGGTGGGGGGCCAATGCGGCCCTGATGTGGTGGGGGGCCGATGCGGCTCGATGCGGCCCTGATGTGGGTGCATCGCGATGATGCAGTCAATAAACGTTAAAAAATTCTAAAAAGCCTAAAAAAATAAGTTGATGCATAGAAAAAAATATGAAGGTGATATATGTGATAGTAGTAGGTATTTTAGTTTAATGATTAACTTCAAAACTATTAGCTGTCGGAGATTCTATATCCAGTTATCCACCTAGTATTTCCATAGAGCAAGCATATCACAACATTTCTATCTTTGGGATTTTTTAGTTTAGCATATTTTCAAGCCGGATCGTTATTACTAGAAGATTGAGAAGAAGACATTGCCCCAAAAATATGTATAATAGTAATATTGTACAAGAAGGAAAAAAAATTTACCAACTCTGTGAAGCACTGATCGAGCCAAGTCAGAGAACACTGTTATTACCAATGCCATAGGAATGGTACTCCAATTTACTACAAAAATACAATTTACAATATCGTAAATAAGCTTACTATGATATTAAATTGTAGTTTTTTAATATCATATTTCTAGCATACCATGATGTGATATGCATCATAGTTTAACATATTCTAAAGAAACAAATCTATAATACAAAGGAGCAATAGTTTAGTTAATAGTATAGCTCCTCTCCTTGGAGAGTACAAGAATATAGATCGAGATCCCATTTTATAGGGAGCAAGATCCCTACTTGTCTAAACCTAGCTCCCTCTAAGATCTCTTAAAAGAACCGTAGGGTCGAGTTCCCAAGGTGGGACTGTGGCCATTCCCAAGGTCCCCGCAACTATGCTCTAACGGCTCTAAATCTCTTTCTATTATATGTAAAATTACTAGAATACCCTTGAAGAACCCAAAACTGGACCTTTTAGTTATGGAAAAGTGCATTGGGGGACGCAGTTCGAGAGCTGCCTCAGCAAATTTCCATCTTAAAGACACATGGGGTAAAATTGTGGCTCCATCAAAATCCAAAATAGATGGTGTAAGAAATATGCCCAAAAAGAAATATGCCCAAAAAATACTTTCTTTATTTTTAATATGGAGATATATGAAATGACACTATTTATTTTTGATATCGGGAGATCAGAATCATTATTGACTTTTAAATATAAAATTGAGTGGCTGGGGATGCTTCATTGACTAGGCACGAAGTCCAAAATATAACTTCTTGAATATTATAACACATTTCAATCCCTTAAATTTCACATCCAATAGGTACGAATGATTGTGACTCCTTATACAATCCCTTTTAATATTTATTTTCGTTTTTATTATTCATGTTAGCTATGGCAGACATTATGGACACCAAAAATTTTTTTATCCAAAATCCATCTCTCAAATGGATTTTGGAGGGAGGACTCATCTAAATAGATGAGTAAGCAAACTCCCCATAACCTTATCCTTTAATAAACATTTAGAGAGAGAGAGAGAGAGATTACAGGGTCTCAGAGATTAGGGGTTTCACAGGGATTTGCAGAGATTGGGAAGCCAAGGAAATTGGGGTTTTTGCAGGGATTTGCATAGAGAGAAAGACAGAGAGAAGTGGAACTAGGAGAGAGGAAGAAATTTGTTAGTAGTGAGGCTAAAATTGATGCTCTGAAGATCAAGCAATTGAAAGTATTCAACCAGTTGTTAGAAACTTCGATAAGTTGAAACACAACAGACAACATTGGTCAAGAAATTATCAATTAGAACACAACAAACCCAAGTTTTCCATGAATCCAGAGCTTTTAACAAATTAAGACTACAAGATCGTAACCCACAACCTAGAAAGGGTAAAACTAATAAGTTCTACAGATCATAACACCGCAACAATAGAAAATGTGTAAATCACCTTCCTCTAACACCTAGCTTGTATGCCATTTCAAATGGTTAGCATATATATATGAGCAATGATTTCATGCAACGGTTGTATAGTAGTATAATGCAACAACCTTCAAAAACCATGTTATGGCCATTTGTTTGATCCAAATTTTGAAATATACACTCTTTTCATTCTAATGAACAATCACAAAAAAGAAAACACAACCTAGAAAGTATTTTTTCATCCCAATTAACATAGGCCATTCATTTTAGTG
>NW_006499159.1:5789482-5801807 GCF_000471905.2 Amborella trichopoda
TAATAGTTAAAAAAGAAAAAATTGATTTTAAGTTTATAAAGGCTAAGATCTTGAAATTCACCAAATGAATGGTCTAGATACGTTTTTGGAAGGGACTCATCTTGACTATATCTAGGGTTCAAATTGAACTTCTTTTTTTTTTGAGATTGATTATTGAGATGAAAAGAGTGTGTCTGCAAAATTTTGGGTCATACATACCACAAACATGGTTTTCTAGAAGTGTCGTTGCATTATACTATGATACAACCGTTGCATTGCATCATTGCTTTATATATATATATATATTAGTGATATAATCTGACATATCAGTTTATACACCATACATACACTGATATTCAATGTATATATTAGCAAGAAATTAATCATACACTGATATCTTGGTAATATATGTTGATAATTCTGTGGGTGCACCATATAGACAAACATATCAGTGATATAAATTGGTATATCAATTTCCACACCATATATTTACCATGACAAAAGGTGTCCATTGCCAAGGACAACCAACTATACCTGAAATATTGAGCAATGTAATTGTACAAAGTGAGATCTAACAATGCAATTCTACGTGTTGAGTTCCTATCAAGGATGCTAGAAAGACCTTAAATCTCTCACAAAAATGTGCCCCCTCATTCTTATCTTCACCATAACACATGATAAGGTGATAAAACCTCTTCACCAACCTTGGATCTCTTCCATGATATTAAGTATCTAGACTCCATAGGAATTCTATTTGTTGCATTTGCATGTTTAACATGTGAAGCCTATAATTGCAACAGGATGCTCATAAACAGTGCAAAAGCATAACATATGTAAAAACTAATAGTATTACCTGTTGGCACATTTACATACAAATAAACATTCCATAAAAAGAAAAACATTTGTTTAGTATTTCCAACATGATCTACATCAGGAATTAAAATTTTGGTACAAGCCCATTCTTCAACTGAACTACAAATAAGTATGTGCTCCCGTTTTGAACAAGTAATGTACATACCTGAAGAAAATAGAGGTCAAAACATGAAAACCCCAAATCAAAGAATCTTGGTGGTTTTTATGTATTGAAGGTACAGCAGAGTATTGTAAGAAATTGTCGCTAAAAGAACAATGGCCATTGAAAAAATAATACTTATCATCTTTGTCCATTTTGGTCTATAATTTTGTCATAAGTTTTATTAGATATTTATTTATTGATTGACAAAAAAGTACCTGAAAAAATCTGTTTCATTCACATTGTTTTATTTGTTTTGCAGAGTTATTGTTTTAGCAACAAATCAATCAAGAAAAAAATTATTATTATTAAGAAATAATATTGAAGTTCCAAAGGAGGACCACCCAGAGCACCCAGCCTAGGTACTTGGGTTGGGTTCTTTTACAAAAATAAAAGAGGAAAATAGTAAGTTTTAGGTTCATTTCAATCCCCTTCGAGTAAAACATCAAGAAACTAGATTTTTGTGAATTCCATGTGATTTCCCTGGATTCCTTGGATTTTAGGTTATTTTACTGGGCTGCCTAGGTTATGGGCGCCTGCCCACCTAGGAGCTGGGCTGCTGTGACACCCGGCATTTTTTGGAATGCTAATATTCTATATATGATTCACGAAATGATACAATCACAAAATTAATAGATGATCTCTCTTGAAAAATTAGTATTACCATTAGATCACATACTTATCTTTCACTGTGATTTACTGAAATCACCAATTTTCTCCGAAACCACAGAATATTTTTTGACGCACATATATATTTTTTCTTAGCCTTTACTGTGGTTTTCACTTTTTACTAACCATTTTTGGATTTAATGAGGCATTGTTGGGTAATTTAAAACAAAGATACTGTTTTCTAGGCACCGATTTGATGCCTGGCACTGTAAACCATGGGGTTTTATTCACAAATTTCGATTTGCAGTCTATTCACAAATTTGATTTAACCATCAAAGAAGAACGTACAATTTAATGTTGGAGTTTATTAACCATTCATGAGTTGGGTTTTAGCCAACTCATGAATCGTTAATAAATTCACAAATAAATATATGGTTAGGGTTGAAGCAATATTGTGATTTACTGAATGTAAATTAGCCAAATACGGTTGAATTTTTCTGTTAAAGAACTGAATTCAGCAGGATTATTTTTTGTTTTGCTCAGAGAATAAAGTTTCCAATTCGAATTTAGGGTTTTTCTGGTGATCTACAGACTATAAATTAAAAACAAAAGATTTTGTTACTCACCAATTTCGTCGCCCTATCGCTGAAAAATGAGTCCTCTGGGTTTCTCTCACACTGAAATTTAGTGGTTGCGAGAGGCCGAGCGATGGCAACCACAGGCAGCAGGCAGCAGGCAGCAGGCAGAACGAGTGAATGGAGAGGGATTCTTCGCAGAAAAGTGAGGGATTGATATGGAAAGGGAGAGAGATGAACAAGGCTCCTGGGAAAAGGAAGGGGTCGAGAGAGAAAGAGGGAAAGAGGAGACAGGTAGGGAGCGTCTCTGAAAATTTAACAAGAAAAGAGAATAAATGCGACGAGAGAGAGAGGATAAAGACGGGTAGCGAGAGGGAGTTTAGAGGGAAAGAGAACGTCTGAAAATCTCTCCCTTTCTATTTTTTTTTTTTTATTTTTCCTTGTTAATAATGAAAACCCTTTATCTATGCCGTCCATCTCGTCCAAGTTAAATGGACGGCCTATGCAATTACCGTACAATTTCGTTAGTCGGCGTCGCAAAGGTTCCTATACATACAGAGGGAAGTATCATGCAGTAGTTTTATGGCGTGCAATAGCTTTATCGCAACACAACCGAGCAAACTTTAAAATAAAATAAATAAAAAAAACCAAGACTACCATTTCCATGTGAATACACTTTCTATGCAAATATCCCTAACTAATAAAATTAAAAAAAATACCTAAATTATTCTCTTTTAATTTTACCTTATCCATGCCTATTTTTTATGTGTAAGTGCATTTCGATACGGTGTAAATGCGCTCCAGCAATGCAACAATCTAGAGTCACAGCGCTCCAGCACTGTTTATGTGTGTTTCGACAGTGAATCATATGCTCTGACACTGTGTAAATGTGTTTCGACAGTGGCACTATGTATGTGTGCTCTAACAGTAGATGTGCACTCCGGCACTGTGTAAGTGCTCTCCAACAACACAACACTATGGAGTCACAGCACTCTGGCACTCTCTATGTGTGTTCCAGCAGTGGATCATGCACTCTGGCACTGTGCAAGTGCGCTATGACAGTGGAATTTGGAGTCAACGCCTCGGCACTGTGTATGTGCGCTCCGATAGTAAATGATGCGCTCCTACACTATATAAGTGCGCTCCAGCAGTGCAATACTATGGAGTCACAGCACTCCAACACTGTCTATGTAAGCTCCGACAGTGGATCATATGCTGCGGCACTATGTAAATACGCTTCGGCAATATAACACTCTGGAGTCGTAACATTCCAATACTGTGCATGTGTGCTCTAGCAGTGGACCATGCGCTTCGACACTGCAGTGGTTCGCTTTTGCAATGAACGTTGAAAGTCAAGGTCAAATATGGCCAAATTGATTTATATGGACAAGAAGGATACTTTTGCTTAAAAAATTAAAAAATTTCTCTTGGAGGGTATTTGTATAGAAAGTGACTTTTTGAAAAAAAAAGTGAGAGAAAAACTTAAGTTGGAACCAAGTTGTATAGAGAGAATGATCTCGGAGGTTTTTTGTGATTTTTCCTTAAAAACTATGTTTATGTCATTTGGATCCCAAATTTTAAATATTTATTTTGTTATTTTAATAAATAATTATATTTATATTAAAAAATGTAGACAAAGAACTCGATCCTCGATTTGATTTTTTAAGCCCTATTATGACTGATTGACCCGATTCCCGCTCCTAATCGCCGATTCGAATCGGTTTTTTGGGAGCCGATCCGAGTCACCTGTCCGTTTTTTAAACCATTGCCTTCGAGCCTATGCGCTGGCATCACCTACACTTGATTGAGCATCCAAAAATGCCTCGACAAATGGCAACAATATTTGCCCTGCAACTAACCAAATTCAGGAACACTATTTGCCCTGCAAGCTGTGAATATGTCCACGAACCAGGGGGATTTCTAGGGCGAGAGGGTTTTCTAGGCTGGAGTATGGAGTATCCGTTAAAGCAACAGTCACAGGGAGAAGACCATGGCTTATCTGCCGCTATCCTTCATTAATTCCCATAAACTTAGCTACTCAAGTAAAGGCCCCTAAACCAACAAAACCCATCTCCAAAAGGTCTTACATCAAAACTCCCCAAAAGAAGAGCTTACCCTTACAATCCCTCTAGGACTCAGATGATGGATCCCTCCTAAACTTCTTCGTGGAATACAAGGCCCGAGCAAAGAGCTCCGCGACATGTTGTTGAGACACAAGAACCATCTCTACATGGGTCCATGGATCAGGAGGTTTTCTAGGGCGAAGAGAGAGAGGGCTCCGGCTCTGCGTCTCCTTCGGGTAACGAGGAGGAGGAGGTGGGAGCCGCGAGAGCCATGGGTAGAGAGAGAAGACAGAGAGAAGGGTTGGTTCGAGAGAGAAGACGGAGACTAGGGTTGGGTAGAGAGAGAAAGCCATGGGCAGAGAGAAGGTTTGGTTAGAGAGAGAAGATGTAGGGTTGGGTAGATAGAGAAAGAGGGAGGCGAGCTTTCGTTTTTATTAGAAATTAGCCGCTGAAGGCGTGATAGATTTTTTAGCCCTCCCGGTGTGTAATGGTTTTATGACTCTTATCACTTTTATGGGATTTTGGAAAATCTCGAAAATTTTATTTTTATTTTTTTATTATTAAAATGTACCTATAAATTTTATATTTTTTGTAATTTGTTTTTATGTAATAGATTTACATGTATTCAAACGCCCCTCTGATATGTTCTCATTTAATAGATTTATAGGTGCCCAAACGTCTCCTAAATAAAGATTTACACCTACCCAAAGGGCCCCTAGATTTACACCTACACAAACGGCCCCTAAGTAAACAATAAATGAGATTTAAAGAAAGCTAGTGTACCGAAAAGCTGATGAATACCATTAATCAAACCCAAATTGGGAGGGTTTCAATGAAGGGTTTTAAGATGGAATGAAACTAAAAGATGTAATAAATGAAACTTAAAGAGAGCTCATAAAATGTGTTTTGACAGTGTAATAGTTTGGGTTAAAAGTTCAGTTTTGGGTTGGGTGGAGTTTAGATAAGGTCTACGTTCGATCGGATAGAGCTTGCACACTTAAATGTCCAAATAAATGGTCTAGATTTATTATTAGAAGGGATTCTTTTTTACTATATTTGAAGTGCAAATTGAATTTTAGTTTTTTGGGATTCATTATCAGGATGAATAAAGTGTGTGCAATATTTGAGATCCATCAAATACCATCAACATGGTTTTTTTGAAGTGGTTTTGTTATAGGACAGTTTATAGGAGTCCATGTAGAAATGACCTCCCTCTTAAAAATTTATTTTTGAAATGGATTTTTTGACTAATTTTTAATGACATATTATATCTAACATGAAGATTGTGAATATGAAAAAATAAATAGATTTTATAAATGAAAATAGTAATTTTATAAATAAAAATTGGGCTGTGAGGTTCAACTATTTTAAAATTAAAATAGTAATTTTATAAATAAAAAAATTATACCATGAGTTTCAACTATTTTTAGATGGACCGCCTATTTGCATCCATCTTTAAGATTAAGATCGATGGTTTATAAGGGATGCAAAATTAGAAATGCGCCCCCCGACACATGGAACTATTTTCCATCATTATATTACAATGATACGGTGACATGAGATCATCCCCCATATATATGAGTATTTTCTTAAGATACTCAATATTTTTTAACACTTATAAATCAAAATGGTGGACCAATCTAAATCTTCACACTGTCACACCAAAGACTGACAAAAGAATGGAGATAATTAGCTGGAAATCTCAGAAAACCAGAGAAAACACTCGACAATTAGCCTGAAATCTCGATCGATTTGATGTTGGACTTTGGGGCTCTAACCTTGGGAACAGTCATAGCGAGGACCTCATGCTACATTGCCACCTTTAATTCATCGACGTTTGCATTTTCAGGGAGCCTGAATCGCCTCATGAACTTGCCTTGGATTCTCTCTATCATGTGGCACTTATAATTAAATTTGGATTTTCAAAATTCGTAATTTATTAATTTTAGGTTTTATGAAAAACCGAAAATTTTGAACACTTCAATTCTTGAAAAATCAAAGTGTCATGAATTTAAAAAAATAGGTATAAATGTAATAACATAAACTTGAAGTTAATACAATAATAACGATTAACATAATGGATATATACGTTATTTTTGTTAATATTTAAAACATTTTGTCCTTATATTTTTTCTTGTGCGTCCCATATTTTGTAGTGCGCACATCCAAAATCTCATTTCAATCTAATTTGTATTTTTACGATTAAAATTTCGTATAATGATGTATATTTCTAACCATCCAATAAAAAACTTGTCGATTGGGAATCGATCTATATTATCATTCATTTTAGAAAGGAAAAATTACGTATATATCCATTATAGTTTTCGTTATTACCAAAATACCAAATAGTTTCTGTTATTACTGGAATGTCCGTTATTTTCACTTCATAGCAAATTTTTAAAAAAAAAGTCTGCTTTACCCATTTTTGGTTTTTGAATGATCGAATTTGTTGGATTTTTGGTTGTTCAAAAACAGAAAATTTTAAATTTTTGGCTTTTGAAGAGCCAAAAATTTAGAATTCTAGATTTTTGAATAACCGATAATTTCCTCGCGAAAACACTAAAGATATGAGCATAAAAGAGCTTTTTTATATATATATTAGGGTTATAAAAAAATTGTGTCCCCCATTATAGTATCCTACACACTTTTCTGTCCCCCAATACAGTATCTCACAAAGTCAAAGAGATTGGCTCTCGTTTGGTTGTGATTGGTACCTCTCTTACTGTTGCCTTATACTATTGATTAATTTTATTACAATTAATGCAATATTATATTTGTGTATTACTATTTGTTGTGTATTGTTGATTAATAAATAATATTTGAAAAATATTGTTGAATTTGTTTATTTGTATAATGTTTTGTTATTCACATTAATATTTGTTGTTTGTATTAATATTTGTTGTTTGTATTAATATTTGTTGTTTGTATTAATATTTGTTGTTTGTATTAATAATGATGTATTAATATATGTAGTACTACACTATATTGTATTTGTTGTTTTGGCTAAATATTGTTCAACTTGTTTGTTTGTGTTAATATTTATTGTTTATTTTGTGTTTATTTTAATATTTATTGTTTTTTGTTGTTTATTGATTAATTGACTTTTTTAGTAGTACACTATGAAACAATGCTAAGTCACATAGATTAAACCTCCAAATAAGTTATCACAAGTTTACATATCGAATGAGCTCTCAAATAAATCTAATCACGAATTATTCTATCCAAAACATTGAAGCATGTATGCATAAAGCTATTTATTTCCTATGTACTCCTAAAACCACAAGCATTTGCAAAATGTTAAACGTAAATCTGTACTTGAATCATAAATCACGTACAAACTTTCATTTTTAAGCTACTCAATCTATCAGCAAGATAAATCAACCCTTTCCTAAGATATCACTAAATCTATCACAAATTTGTACTTAAAATTATCTAAGAGTATCAAAGTTAACACAATACAATATAATGTAAAATCTGCCAAGCATTCAATACAAAGCAACACATCAAATTTAGAGTTCTAAAAACAAAGCATTCAATCACAGTTCTGTGAATGTTCTCACAGTCACTAAAAAAAAGTAATCACCTCAATACAACCTCTTGTAAAATTTTCGCGTTCTAGAAAACCTCCCAAATTTGTAGTTCTCAAAAACCCCAAAATTTTAAATTCTTATACAAAAAAAAAAAAAACTTAACTCAATAACTAATGTATAAATTTCAAAGTTCTAAAAATAACCCCAAATTTACTGTTCTTAAAAACCCCCAAAATTTACACATCTTAAAAACCCCAAATGTCACTCAAACAAATTGATGTACTTATGGAATTGTGAAATCCATCAAATAAACCCTAAATCGACCTCTTCTACTCAAGTATGAAACCCTAAATCATAATCTTATACAATGTAAACTTATAAAATCAAAAAACAAATCATTTTATGCATACCTTCACTACAGATTTGAAATCCATCAAATGAAGTTATAATCCATCGAAAATCTTGTAACCAAATCTAA
The DNA here is from genome assembly GCF_000471905.2 of Amborella trichopoda. The sequence continues at coordinate 5,797,729 of NW_006499159.1, forward strand.
GGAATAGGTTTTCTTGTGAGAGAGGTAAGAGAGAGAGAGAGAGAAATTCACAGAGAAGAGAAGGTGGACCAGTGGATCACCAAAAGATGAAACCTGAAGTTTAAACAAGCCCTGCCTATTTTCGATTGTTCAAAAATTGAAATTAGCTTCTTTATCGGTTTTTGAACAACCAAATAACTAGGGTGGAAGTTAGTGAAAACGCTCTCTCTATTTAACCCATCTCTCTCTAATCCAACTCTTTCTCTCTCTATCGCCTCTCTCTCTCTCTCATGTGAAAATTTTGAACATTTCAGTTTTTGAAAAATAAAAAATAGGCAATTCAATTTTTTTAAAAGGTGAGAGAAAATATATATATATTTGAATTTTTAAAATCCAAAAATTATTAATTTTCAGTTTTTGAAAAACTAAAATTTTGAACACGTCGGTTTTTTAAAGTGTGATGATGTTGAAAAAACACCGCTATAGATGCATAACAAAAACTTTGAGGTAATCCCATAATAACGATAAATATAACAGATATACATTATTTTTTCAATTTAAATAACCAAATTACTCCTAAAATGAAAATTTTAAATGGAAAAAAGTTTATATACAATCAAGTTAGAGCCCACCTAAAAAATTTCAATAGAAGAGGTTGTTTTGATGCCCAAATATCCTCAAATTGATTATCTCAGCATCAAGATGGTTGGACATGAGAAAAAAAATGGATTTCAAGTTTTGGAAATAGTGTTTCTTGTAACACATTTTTTTACCGTCAATTTTCAAGATTTACAAATTTTCATAGATTTGCTCGATCTACACTATTTTTGAAACATTAAATTTTATAATTCAAGATGAAAATAGATTTTAAAGCTATCACAATGATTTCTAATATTGAAACCACATTTCTCGATACTATTTAAATGTGCGCTTTCCTTTGATTGTTTAGAGCTTCGGCTCAACACAAACCGCACCCTTTTAAATAATGGGGAAATTTTTTTATATGATGCGCAATAATATTAAATATAGAGTAATAATCCTATAAGACCCTCCCCTATCTACGTGTGTAGGACTTCAAAATATCACCATTAAAGTTGACACACATCTTTAGAAAAGTTATCATATAGATGTGAGACTTGATTTTTTTTAAAATATGTACCAACTTTAACGATGATCCTTCAAAAATCCTACATACATGGGTGGCAGAGGGTCCTATAGAATCATTTCTCTTAAATATATACAACTAAAATTTGAACTTAAAACAATTTGTAGAAAAAAGACTATCGTCCATTATAGCTTCGACAGTTAGAAAGAACCTCTATTATTGTCCATTACAGCTTTATCCTTGTATCAAACTTAGAGGTCTTATCGTACGGGCCCTTTGTATAAAGCTGAGGCTCCAGACAATCAAAAAGTAGAGGTCTTACGGTAGAGCACACTTTGTATAAGGCCGAGGCTCTAAACTATCAAAGTAAAGCACACCTTCATTGAGAAATGTGATTTTTATACTTGAAATCTTTGTGAGATAGCCTGAAGATATAGCACTTTCAACAAAGGAAATGCAATGATGGCTCTAAAATAAATTTTCTGCACCGAAAACAAAATTTGAAACTAAAACAATAATATAGATCTTGAAACTAAAACAATAATATAGATCTTGCGGATCCATAAACACTTATCTTTAGGGCGAAATGGTCAATCTAAAAAATTTATTAAAATATACACTCTTTTTAAAGTTTAAACTCCTACAACCATAATGTTCAAAATATACACTATTTTTTAAAGCTTGAAATCCTACAACCATGATCTTCAAAGCGGCGATGATCGATGTTAAGGTTTTCCAATGCTTGACTTACTTAGACTTACTTAGCTAGGGCTGCAGCCTTATCCATCCATTTTTCATATACATATATAGAGGGAGGGAAAGAGAGAGACAGAGGAACCTACTATTGCCCATCCACTTCAAAACACTGCCTTCCTAGAAAGAATGCATTCAACGTTTATTTAGTTTACAGTCACAATCTCATACTACATTATTACATCGGACATGGGCAGCATCTTCCCACGAGAGCCTCACTGTACACTCTTTTGCACAGCATCTCACTGCTCTCCACATTCAACAACCATTCAAACATTATGCTTGAATACGGATTGCATTCGGGCCGAATCCAAATCAATACCTTTTCAGCACATTCCTTATGAACACAATGCTGAAGGTACTGAACAGGGTTTTATACTTCCTCCACCCTGAGAAGAACTTACCAATTACCACCCTATAACTATGCCTCGACTTGACTACCTTCCAGTACTCCTCAATCCCGGGCCTGCAACTGATATACTTTTCTCCAAGGCCCAAGAGCTCTATGCGTGCAAGCACAGGAACAAACATAGCATCAGCCATCGAGAACGCATCCCCACAAAGAAAATGTGTCTCTCTCAGCTGCCTCTCAACCTCATCGAGAAGATGGTCAAGCTGCTCCTCGCTCCTTCTCACAAGAGCAGCATCCTTGAGCTTCTCCTCAGTCTCGTAAGCCTCACGAAGCTTCATGTGGTAGAGGCTCGCGAGATCAGGAGATTCGGCCATTCGCGCAATTACCACCCTTCGCGTGAACCTTGACACAAATAGCCTGTGTTTGTCAGGGATGTGGGCCAGGGTGAATGTTTTGGCACTCCAAGCTTGTATTTTTTTCATCCATTCCTCAACTTTTTCTTGATTCGAGTCCTCACAGAAGCCTTGAGTGGACTCCACAATCCTCTCGATGTACCTAAGCAAACACAGAACACTCCTGCCTTCAATGACTCTAGCAGGGAAAAGGAAACTATAAGGGAAAAGTACATTCTAACCCATTGGAAAATTAAGGAAACATACTCCATTGGGTATCAGCATCATCAATTCAAAACGATGATGGGTGAATAAGAGTGAGACCCACCAGAATAGGACACGACCATAATGGTGGATCATCCTTTCATCCTCCATCATTTGAATAGACAAGGATGAACAAGTACACTTTTCGTAACTGTAAATTTATAAAAGCAAGGCTGTTGAGATGTACCGGATTATCTCGAGGGTTTCATAGATGACACATTCACCATTCCTGAAAACTGGAAGTTTTGCTGATGGGTTCAAGCGGAAAAATGTGGCATCCATATTTCTGGCTTTGAGAGGATTAACCTGATACGAAGTGTAGTCTATGCCTCTCTCCTCCAATGCCAGCCGCACTTTTTGACTGTCCAGAGAGTAAGGGTGGTGGTAGAGCTGCATTATTTCCTCAACATCTGCATGTGCAAGACTGGGACTTCTGGATGAGAAAGCTCAATGTTTCACAGTGAATAATGAATATCCCAGTCCTCAAACTTCTGGGGCAGTGAAGAAATATTCAACAAAAATAAATAATATCCAATTCCTAAAACGCAACCATGTATATATATTTCAAGAGACATGAATTTGTGTGCGTATACTTTTGTTTTCCTTCCCAGGCAGCGCCATACATTTTACAACACAAAACTTGTGAATGTGTCTGAAATTGCATGAAATGCAAAACCATGATTTAGATATCTTTCCATAATTACCAGTTGAATAACTGGGATCCACATCCGGAGAATAAATTATTATTTACATGATGATGTAATCCAGATGGCTGAATGAAGAGATTCATCTTTGTAAGCACAAAAAGAGATTATGAATTGACATCATGAAATACTCAAAACTGACACATGAACTTACAACACCTGTCTCCTCATCTGGTCGATTAACATTGCTTAACATTTGCTAGTTCTCTAACATAATCGTAGAACTCACCAGGCAGCACTAGTGTTCCATCCCTCTCAAAGAACATAGCAAACATCAGCAACGAATTCGAAGTCTCTTGATGCAAGGTGGGAGAAAAAAAAAATAATCAGAAAAAGAAAGAAGGGTGAGAGAATATGCCCTCTCTCAAGGCCTCAAAGGTAGTCTAAACCCTCCCCCAAGAAAAAGGTCCCTTGATGAGACTAAAATTACTCAACTTCTTCTCCCCTTTTGCACTGTGAAAAACCTCATATTTATGAAAAACCGAAGACAAGCCTCTAATCCCAACCATCGGCCCCCATCTCATGTTATA
>NW_006499159.1:5801972-5823626 GCF_000471905.2 Amborella trichopoda
ACCTCTTTCCATCGAAAGAAAATAACTAATAGAGTAAAGGATAGGCACTGCATCCTACTTTCTAACCAACCTAATCCTAGCAGATAAGTATATAGATCCTGCAAAAAAGAATATCATTTGCATGGTGTCGTCTGTCCCACACCCACTAGTGCTCTAACCTGATGATAGAGCTCAAAATTTCAGAGATTCATACATCCTTTGGAGACCTTTAAAATTTTCATGGGTTTTCTCGAGGCAGTTCAAACCAGCTCTTATTTCACAAAAGAAATGAGGGCTCATTTCATCCTTCCAACAAAGACACCACATAAGAAGTCAAACATCAAGGGGCCCTCTGAAAAGGTTCGTACTGCAACCCTAACACTTTTAATTCATGCTTAGTTGGAGTGAGACTTGGTCTAGCTGGAGTGAATAATTTTTACCTTCAAAAAGAAGAAAATCATGCAGTTTCATTTTAAAGGGAGTTATGTGAAGCAATTTAAGAATCGGAAGTGAGGAAACATGAGAACCTAGACGATTGCTACGGGAGGAAGCGTCGTTCGTACAATGCATATCTCAAAAGCCAATAGCCAACTCTTTGAGGATCAAGATCCCAACCTTTTGGGAATCGTGCCCCCAATCATTTGGGTCTGTGCTAGAAATTACTGAGGAACAGGTTTCTTATGACAAGGTTCTATAATATCCTTAACCAAGAATCCCTTAAGACTGGAATCAATGTATTGGGTGCCCTTAACTAGGGTCCCTACTTTTAGAATCGAGGCCCTCAAGTGCCCTAAACAAGGGCTCTCCAAGTCAGTATTCCCTTAGCATTGGAATCAAGGCCTTGTCTGCCCTAAACAAGGGTTCCCCTAGCATTGAAATCTATGTATTGAGTGCCCTTTATCAAGGCTCCCCACTAGTATTTGAATCAAGGTCCTCGTGTGCCCATAACAGGCCTAAGTATTAGAATAAAGAAAGTACAATTACTTTCATTGAATAAAGAAAGTACAATTACTTGATTAAACGATAATAAATTTTTAAAAATAATTTTATTTTGGGTTCTCCAATTAGAATCCAGCTTGCCGATCGATACTTATCTGCAAAAGACAATAGTATGGTACTATGTTAATAACTTAATAACTCTAGACATTTGCATCGGAATATCGATTCCATGTTATAGAAGTTTTGATCTCTATGCTGGTCAAATCATGGTTCGGTGCCTAGGGCTTGACACTATGAAATATGGATTCCAAATAACTTGGGAATCAAGATTCCTAAATACTGGGGACCTAGAATCTTAAATTACAGAAATGACATTTGATGAAGATACCTTGTACAGATCACCAAAGCAAGATTCCAGAGCAGAATCACCACTTGGGGTGGAAGATTCCAGTAATCATGGGGAGTACAACCTATTTCTCTAGCATGCAAACATTCTACGAGTATTTAGGTGATTCGTCAATGGTTAAGGAAACTGTTATAAACCGTATATAAGGTATTGGGCAAATCAATATATTATCTTCCAATCCCTCTTAAACAACTAAAGAAAACTAATCTCCAAATTACACCAATGGAGCTTAATAGCAACAGGTCAGCTAGGGTTTTGGTTCAACTGGTGACAATGCATTAAGTTCACATCTCTCTTGTGCTAACCAAGTTCACCTTCCTTCCCTCAACCCCTTGCCCACCTACCAATACAGAAGAAAAACAAAATAAATAAATAAATAAACAAAGGATCTGAATGCCAACCACTTTTTTGCTTGATCCCAGTTGGTCATGATGTTCTCGAGAAGAAAAATTAAACTAGGTTGTGTAGATGAGAAAATTGCAAAGCAAACAACAAATACAATTCAAGCCCTGAAAATGGGAGATATGCACCCTATGGGCTTATGTTTTGTTTTTTCAGTTTCATCAAGCAATTCAGCTTTATTGTTCCTAAGAAAAGAGAAATTTAAGATACACTTAAATCAATTTTACTCACAGAATAAGAAACATCACAAGGATTTATGGGCTTCCCAATGAAATTGTTCCCACCATAAGCAAAAAGCAACCATTCTCTACAAGAATAATAATATTCAGCCACCACCAGCACCACTATTAGTGATAATAATAATAATAATTATTTATTATTAGTATTAGTAGTAGTAGTACTACTACTACTACAACTAATCACCACCACCACAACTATCATCATCATCATAATAATAATAATAATAATAATAATAATAATAATAATAATAATAATAATAAGAATAATCATCACAATAATTATAAAGTTAAAAGTTGAACTATTTAAGCGGCTGAATGATCCATTGGAATTGGGGATGGGTGTAGGTCAGTGATGTTTTCTCTCTTTGTAGGAGAGGGTAGCTTGTAGTGGGGCAAAAATTCATTTCCTTTCACTTGAACTTCTATTCCTAGTCTGGTTTGAGACTAATGCGGAGTTCAACTGTCTTGTTTGCTCCAAGTTTCCATCTTTGCGTACTCAACACAATGAGATCAAATAGATTGAATAGTGCCTCAACTCATCTCACACTCCCCTCAAGGATGAATACAACTATTACTAGACATATTTATCAAATCACACCTAAAAGTTGAACTATTAAACATTTGATCACAAGTATGATTTGATAAATTTCAGAACCAATAATGATGTTTCATTTGATGGCTATTTGAAATTTGATCAAAATAATGATAGGCTATTTTTAATTGCAACAAAAAACAAGGATGCGATATTAAATTATTCAACTCCTAGGTGTGATTTGATAAATTTCTATAGTAAAAAAATAGGTTCATCCCTAAGAGGAATGTCAGATGAGTTGAGGCACTGTTCAATCCATTTCATCTCATTGCATCGATATCCAGAGATGAAAGCTCATGGAATAAACAAGACAATGTAACTCCTTATGGGTCTCAAACTAGACTATGGATAGTTCAAGCGAAAGGAAATTAATATTTTTAGCCCCAATACAAACTACACTCTCCTACAAAGGGAAACAACACCACTGGAATACAGCCATTCCCAGTTCCAACGGATCATTTGGTCCCTTGTACAGTCAACGAAGAGATACAAGTGACCATCACAATTGCAGCCAATATCATGAAATTTGCTTGACCTAAATAGACCCACTGGTTTGTGCATGGCTGTGAGAGCACTCAACCAAGCATATCCTCTAGAGCCTATGTGGCATCTGCTTGAGGAAATCCAATTTAAGGTCCAGCTTATAAGAGTTTTCAAGAGCTGCACAAATGTTTGGACGACCATGGAGGAATCTCAACAAATTATTTAGGGACTACAAAGCATGAAAACTAAGCCTTCCAACTTCTCCTTTTATATGCTTTTGGAACGAGGACTGTTAAGCTTGTAAGAATCTGTCTCTAATCTCTCTCTTAGACTCCATATATATTTCACCCTAAATAATCTTGTCAACAACAGTAATTTTTCCTAGCCTTCTGATTAGTTTTCCATCAAATTGCCTTGTCAGTGGTCTGTACCTGTCTTCAGCAGTATAAAGTTCAAACCCCATATGGCAAGTAAGATTTCAAATTCCTCCTTCGCCAACTTTCTTGAACGAGGGAGTTTAGCCTTATTGATGGACTTCTCTTCAGTCTCTAATTCTCCACGGTTTCGTGGTGGTCAGGATACTTTGTGGTGGGGGTAATCAACTTGAAGGGCTGTGCCCACCTTTTCTTTGCTGCGGGAAAGGATCTAATGCCACCAGATACACTGCAGATGCTCGTCTTCTGCATCCATAAGAGCTAAACTTTAATATGATAAGTGGCTAGACAGAGGCCCCACCCAAGACTTAATCGAGGTCTGAAACATTACTCATTTCAGACTTGTGGATATCATATAGCCTCCACCTAAGTTTGTTGCTAAATGCTACTAAAGGTTAAACTGGTAAATGTTAGTCCTACAATGAGGGTGATGAGAAAAATTAGTCACCCTCAAAGCTTAATGATGAATGTCTGATCTGGGAATCAAAAACAAGTAGCACTTTCTCTATGCAATCAGCATGAAGGCAGTGAGAGGTCAGGTAAAATCATGAAGCATAGAAGCTGGTTCCCAAGAAAGACCTATGTTGTTAACTGGTGCCTACTAATGAAGTGCTTTGATACTAGGTAATGAGGATTTGTTTGCAAGTTGTGAACTAGCACTGGATGCATGGACTGGTCATTCTAATTTATTTCACAAATGCTCAATTCACTTTTAACTGAAGTATTATCAAGTTCGAGGAAAGCAATCATGGTATGAAGACTCGATCTTTTTATAAGGCTGACAAAGTTTCTTCATTTATGAACTTTGAACTATGTGCCCATAACCATTCGAGAAACAAGAACTGTGACATCAAAGCCAAATCATTTAATACTGATAGGGAAAAGCTGTCACAATCTAAAAGACCTATGCTACATTTTTTTTTAAGGAATATGTTGACTTATATCATATATAGGCTAAAGAATTGCATAAAAGACCTATGTTACATCATCATCATCATAGCCTTTCCCAATTAATTGGAGTCGGCTACACAAATCTTGGTTCGCCATTCTGCTCTATTAAACGTCATACCCTCAGTGAGGCCATAAGTCCCCATATCTTTTCAGACTACTTGCAACCACGTCCTCTTGGGCCTACCCCTTGCCCTTTTTAGTCCTTCTACTTAAAGTAACTCACACCTCCTAATGGGTGATGTACTTGGTCGGTGCCACACATGGCCAGCCCACCTAAATCTACTCTCTCTCATCTTCTTGCCTATTGGTGTCACACCTAAATTCTCTCAAATGGATTCATTTTGAATTTTATTCCTTCTTGTCTTGCCGCTCATCCATCTCAACATCCTCATCTCCTCTACACTCATTCTATGGGTATATTGTTTTTTATCCGCCCAACATTCTGCCCTATAGAGCAAAGCTGGTCTCACAGCTGTCCTATAGAACTTGCCCTTCAACTTCATTGGTATGTCGTGATCACATTAAATTTCAGTTGCAAATCTCCACTTCGCCCACCCAGCTCTAATTCTGTGTGCAACATCTTCCTCAATCTCTCCATTTTCCTCGATTATCAACTCAAGATATTGAAAGTATGGTCTTTTTTATATTTTATACTTCCTAGCCATCAATCTTAACTGCTTCCTTGTCTCTACTCCTTTTATTACTAAACTTGCATCCCATATAGTATGTCTTAGTCCGGCTAATTTTAAAACCTTTGGATTCTAGAGCATCCCTCCAAATTTCTAACTTTGTGTTGACGTCGTTTCCAGTCTCATTGATCAAAACCATGTCAATATGACCTGGATTCTAGACCTATGCTACATATTTACCTTAAATTTGAGTAGCACTCTAGTGTAGTGGCAAATTACTAACAGACAACGATGTCAATATGGCATGCAAGGGAAGGGTCATCGAATTACAGAGATATATTTTCCAAATTTTTATAGTTCCCCTATGAGCACGATTGCTAGCTCGGTGCCTTTGTTGATTATTTTCACATGTGTGAACCGCAGCGCACTAATAGTCTCTTACTCTGTTTATCAGCGTGATTCAGCAATAAAATGGTTTTGTTGGTTTTGCAACTAAGAATAAATATATTATGTTGAAACTATTGGCCTGGTAGTTTACTTTGTGGGATTCAATTGTGATGGGCGATGCAGCATGCCTTTATAAAAGTAAACACAATAAGCTGACTCCTTGATTCAAGTCTCCCACCTTCTTACATCCCAAATCTGTGCAGGAAATTTAACCATATTGTAGAGCCGTTTGGCAAGGGCATTGATCTCTATGTCCCATGGTGATTGGTTTTCTAGGACACCTTTATTGCTCTAGACATGTCATCAACCTGGCTAGCTTATTTGTGTTTTTCATGTCTCATTGGAGGATATATCCTTCACGGGAGTGTAAATTCTCTTTGATTAAATCAAATTTACTTAATGATTGAAAGAAAGGCATCCACTGTAGGATGGAAAGACCAGCATACCACTACCAACTTGCTTTCTTTCGAGTTGATAGGATATTGCCAAAAATGAATGATGCACTTATGACAAGTCAGTTGATGTAAGACCAAGGGGGCTAGGCTACACAAGTGGGAAATGCGAGATGGCACACAAAATATGAAGGCAACTGACTGTTGGGGGTATTAACATTTCCTAATTCGAATAGATTGAGGAATTTACAGTTTAATAGAGTAGGATTGAAGGCAAACTGATATGGAAGAGCTAGGTATGATCAAGGTGAAAATTATGGTCAGGTTTGGACGGCATTAAGGGAATGAGGCAAATTAGGGCTACTTTAGGGGATGAGTTTAGGGGTACAGGTGATAGGTTCGGGCAGGAGGTGGGCATGTTAATAAGGCTTGGCCATGGAGCAGAAATGGGGTGATGAATTTGGTTGAGGATATCATGGGCTTGGCCAGGATTGAGGAGGATGCAGCACCATATAGAAAGTTTATAGTTCGATTGAAAGCTCCCATGATGGACATAAGAAAGCTAAAGTGAGACTCAGCATTCATACCATTAGTGCCTGTAGTGCTTAAAAATATGATTCTAGGCTACACCCACACAAGGTAACATAAGCTCTAATCAAGTTTCTAGTAAATTAAATTTATCTTATGTAGCTAGCTGAAGCCCGAATATTTCAATTTCCACATTTAGATATCAGAAATCCACAATCTGGTGAACAAGCTACTTATGTGACGTAAAACATAGAGCTTCAAAATCTTGTCTGACCATGTCGTAACAATACCTGATTAGGTATCAAGCTGAGCATATAAGATCCTAATGGCTTCTTAATGACTAATGTGTAGTGTTTTCTTGTATTGGAGGAATAATGTGGAAAAGGAGGAAGTTTACATCGAAAAGGATGAGAATATTTTTTTATTGTAACTAGGAATGGAAGGATGATGGATGAAAAGGACTTAAATTCAATCTCAAAGTCAGGTGTTTGAACTATGTATCATACGAAAAATGCCTTGCATATACCATTAACAGAACTAGGGCAACCTCATCAAAGGATGGGATGCATGTCGATTAGGATTCAAAATTTCCAGGCAAAAAGCACAATCCCCATCACACTGCCATTCACCTAGTGAAACAACTATAATGAAAAGAAATGGAAAATAAATGGCGAAATGAGTTAGGAGTAGCTGTTAAACTTCAAATAAGTACATTCCAATTTTTCAAATAATGATAACCATCATAAGTATTTTTTGCAGCAATTTGCTAGTTGTTTCAGAGAATCCAAAATAATATTCTCATAAAAGCAAGATTCGAACTGGTGTTACGGGACTCACCCCAGTCCGAGTGAGTAACTCCGGCTCGCCCTATGAGTTGTGTGTACAACTCAGGGTACATAAAAGAATTTAAAATATCCAAAAAAATTGTAAAAAGTATGGGCATGTTGAATAAATTTTTTGTAGATATAATGGATATTTTTCATATAGATTGGTGACTAATTTTTTGGAATAATCCCTATTATTTCTTTTTTTGGATTTTTTATTTTTGAAATGTCCCCAACTATAAATCATTTTTTTAAAGCAAATTTTTTTTTTATACTATTTTAAGCATATTTGGACTTTTTAAGGTTGCTTTTGAGTTTATTTTACTTATAATGTCTTTATATTGTTTTTTTATTTTTTATTTTTCTAGGGCTTTTTGGCCTTGTACAGGACTCGGTCAAGTCCACGCAGTAACGTGCCGAGGCGATCTTCTAAACACTGATTACAACAAACAAGCAACTAAAAAGTTAGATGGGCCATCACTTTGATTACATCTTCTTGAGACAACTAATCAGAAAAACAAAATACAAAAAAAAATTACAAGAAATAAACACAAAATACAAAAAATTGAGGATCTGATAAGGCTTGTTACAGTGTTGAGACCCCCTATCCACTATCGGCACCGCTCAACATGCAGAGCCCATGTTCGCAGACACTTTTTTCATATTTCATCTCCACAAAAATCAGTAAAATTAATGTAAAAGATTATCAAAAGATAAAAGGTAAAGGACACGAAGAAAGAATCCATATTCCAAGAAACATGGCTTTCAACCTACAAACACATCTACAATCACGAAGCCACAATGATAACACAGGAACCAGGGTTTCCTTCATCTGTATAAATTTAATTTGCAGAATTATATCTGTTGGCCTTCATGAAGAAACCACCAAAAGGTCATGCATAGACAAAAATTACACATTTCATTCAAGAAATCGGGCCATTATTCAGTAATAACTCGATCAAAAACTACACTTTAAGAGAGTGAGAGAGAGGGGCAATTGGGTGCAGGGGGTCGTACCAGAATTTAGATGGAGAGATTCAAAGGAAGGAGAGGGAAAGCTCTCTCCCTTACTTCGAAAAAAAGGTAGAATTTCAATGGCAGTCTTCTCCTTGCTTCCTTTCTTCTTTCCTGTTCCCTTACTTTGCAGTGAAAGGTGAACGAGAGATTTCAGAGACCTCACGATCGGAAATCTTTCTCTCTCTTCTCCTCACACTCTCTCTCTTCTTCGCTCTCTCCTCACTCTTTCCCTCTCTATCAATCAATCAATCAACTGCACCGGCCTCTCTCTCTCTCCACCGAAAGGTCGCTGTTTGCCAGCCAAAGAGGTGACCTCTACAACGGGCCGCACGTCCTCCACAATGACCATTGCTGTTGCAATAAAATATCGTAAGTACCCTTAGTGATGAGTTAAGAGGATGAGGTTTCTATAAGGCCTAGGCTTTATAAATACAAAATAAAGTTTCACCTCGAATCCTCGTCCAAAAATCACTTTCAAAAAATGAAATATTCATGATGCCTCTAAAATTATTTTCGAGCGCCAGCAGTATAATTTGAAATTAAAAAAATGGTACAGGATGTATGGATATGCTTACTTATTTTTAGGACGAAATGAACGGTCTAGATAATTTGTATAATATACATTATTTTTAGAACTTGAAATCTTAATTTTTTTTCACATCCATAATATTCAAGTCGAGATGATCGATGTAAAGGTTTTCCAATGCTTGAAATTGTAATTTTTTATAAATTATGAGGTGGGGCTTTACTTACTTTGAGAGGGTTGCCGCCCTGTCAAACCATTTCCTAAAAAATCAAGATAATTTTATGTTTGCAATATATGGTCCAAAAATAAATAAAATGTTAAAATAAGGCTGAGGCCCTACGAGAAAAAAGTAAGGCACGTTTCAATCTCACCGGAAATTGTATTTGTGGTGTTGAAAAACCATCGAGTTGACATCGAACATTATGAATGTGAAAAAAGAATTTCAATACCTAAATGCATATTGTAACGTATTATCTAGAGTGTCTATTTTCAAGAGCTCATAAATTCCCAAATTGCAACATTTTTTTATCAGTAATTTCAAAGAAAATAAATTTTAAAGCCATCGTCTCCTCTCCCATGTAGAAAGAGTATTTTAGATAAGGTTTTGAAACAAGGTTTTTTTTTCATAAAGCCTATATCAAAAAAATAAAGGTAAAAGTTTATATAAGGTTGACACCATATACTATAGAATTAAGTTGCATTTCAAAAGTTATTAAGAAAAGGTTATTTTGATGTTGGAAAACCATATAATTGCAACATCGAGATATATGATTATGGAAGCAAAAAAAATAAAAATAAATTCAAGTACCAAAAATAATACATCTTACAACACATTATTTGGACGGTCTATTCTCAAGATTTTCATGCGTGTTTATAGATCTACTTGATTTGACCCTTTTTTTAGTTTAAAATTTTATAATTAGATATGAAAATAGATTCTTAGGCCATTCTAAAACATTTTGACACCAAAATTATATCTTATGACAAAGTTTGGAGGTGTGCCTTACTTTGATTATTTAAAGTGACGCCCAAAAAAAAATACCTAGTTCATAGGGAGAGAGAGTGAATGTGATAGACCTTTTATTTTATGATGGATGCAAAGAATCAATTGATATAATTTGTTAAATTATTTTGTTTATTAACATTTTTTTTAAATAAAAACAAAATTACACAACTTAACTGATTCAACCTATCGAGAGCTAGGTGGACAGGTTTGCAAAATATAGATTTTTGGAAAAGTATAGCAATAGACCTTGCACCTTTTATATAAGGAGATTACAATTAATATTGGTTATTGGATATATTATGCGACACACGTCAAGCTATTAAATTTTACATGTGACAACTATGGGTGATTGTAACTTTTTAATACAAATAGTACATGTTATGTAGCCTAAGATATGCCTAAAAATAGATGAGTCTAGCCAGATTTGTTTTGCATAATGAGTTTACATACCATAGAAAAATGTGTGAGTTCTTCATATTTTTAAAATAGGAAAATGTTTTGATAGGGTTGCATCCCTATCAAAACAAGTCTCATACCAAAACTCAGCAAAAATTGTAGTTTTGACATTGAAAGAACCTTCAAATCAATCATCTCAACCTTGACCATTAAAAACATAGGATTTCAAGGCCTGCAAATAGTATATATTATAACACATTATTTAGACCATCCATTTTGCCCTAGAAATAAGTGCTCACAGATCTGTAAGATCTATACAATTTTTTAGGCTTCATATTTCAATGGTAGTGTTGAAATTTGATTTTAGAGTCATTATAGAGGTTTTCGATACCCAAAATATTTTCCGAACAAGGATTTGAAGTAAGACTTTACTTTAAGCATTATAGATATTGTATCCTTGTACTTGCGATGGGGACCATTTTTCATACACTAGGTGATGTATGGTAGGCATGCACAGTATGGACACCAGAGTAAATGGTACATGTCTTGTGTAAACAGTTTGCAATTTTTAATTATGAAAAATTATTTCATGTGGCTTGGACCGCATTTCTACAATATGCGGTCCAGACGTGTAAAGCATTCGTCTTAAAGATGGATGCAATTAGGTTGTCCATCTAAAAACAAGTATAACTTACAGTCCATATGTTTTTTTAATATAATTATTATTTTAAATTTTATTTTATTTTTCATATTCATGATTTTTATGTTGGATATTATATATTTTTAAAAATTAAAATCAAATTATATTTAAAAAATATATTTATAATCAAACCCGCATTTCTACAATATGCGGGGCTGGCCGCATCGAAACTGGATCCTTTGCCATGTGGTCAAAAGGTGAGATGAATTTTTCCTCTTTCCTATTGCCATGTGTTCAAAAAGAGGAAAGTTGAGGTTCCATGTAGTATAGAATCTACGTGCTAAATATATCTGAGAATAAACCCTTTAGAAAAGGCAAAAAAAGATTATATGGGTGCATAGTCCTTGGATAAAAGCCTATCTAATATTAGGCGTTTAAGCGGGCCTGGCTTATTAAGCTACCAGGCCTGGAATGACTTGCCCAATGAGCTGGGCCCGGACTTAGCCCATGACGAAAAGGTCTAACCCGTTTATTCCATTTTGAATAAAAAATTAAATCCTATAATTAGGGTGGGCTGGACCTTATACTAAGGTCCAAGCCATGCGCTTTAAGCTAGCACACCTTAAACTAAAGCCCAGCAAGGCTTGACGGACCCTATGACAGGGCTTGGACTCGGCTAGGCCCAGCCGAGGTGCACCCTTATCTTGTAGTATATTTAAAAATATTTTTAAAATCCCAAAATTAAGGGATGTAACTTTTTCAACCTAGCAATCAACCTCAAAAACAAAAATGTTGATATGCATTTTATATACGTTTAGAACGGTAGCATCTGAAAATTGAACCGAGGTTTTCTGATTCTTGGATGGTCCGATCTAAATGTTTAGAAACTCACAACCCAATTTTGTTATTCTAAAAATGCTCTTATGGTGATTTTAAATTGCATCCTAAGTATTCTCATGAAGAGACAAAAAAACCTTCAAAATTTTTCCTATTAACAAATATAATTCGGGAAACAATTATGATTTTCACCTACCATGTTATTTGGCTAATGCTCCTCTATACGTTCCTCCATTATTGCACTACTCCATTCTATATGGGATAAGTAGGCAAGTATCATTTACTTTTTAGGACAATAGTCACAATCATTATTAATCATAAGATGTAAAATTAGATAATTGGTGATGTGCTATATTGAGAAGGTACAAAGTCCCAAATAATTCTCTAACTTTGTGACACTCCCAGTGCTGCCAAATTTTTCACCCAATAACTAAGTGCGACCTTGACCTTTCTTTACCAAAACTAAATGCTCTATAGCATTGTGACTTCTTTGTAATAATGGTAAATAGTCTTGTAGGATACAATTCCAATAAGGAAAAATAAACAAAGAAACAATTTGTTTTTAGCACAACGGGTCACAATCACTCTTGTTATTTAAATTCTAAATCAAGTGGTTATAAGCGTGTCCTTGACTAGACTCAATATTTAAAAAAAAAAAAAAAAGATCTCAAACTTTGTGACACACCTCAAGCTATCTAATTTTATATCTAATAACTAGAAGTGAATGTGACCTCCTTGTAACAATGATAAATGGTCTCACAGGATACAATCCCTAAAATTACTCACGAAAACATAGAAATCAATCAGCTTTGAGAATATAATGTCACCTCAATTTAAGTATACTTATATCAAATCTTTGTAAATAAGGATGTGGCATGGGTAATTTGAAAGCAAAGACTTCATTGCTAGAAATCCTCTTGAATTTAATTGTACAAGTATAAAATCTTTGTAAAGAAGCATAAGACATTAGTAATTTGAAAGCCAAGACTTCATTGCTAGATATCCTTGTAAAGAAGAGAAATGAGGTCGAAGTAGTAAAAACACTCAAAAACATGTGGTATTTTCACAGTACAATGTTGGCCAACTTTTAGAAAAATAATGGGTGCCAA
Source organism: Amborella trichopoda (assembly GCF_000471905.2). The sequence continues at coordinate 5,814,749 of NW_006499159.1, forward strand.
TGAAAAAGATAATCCATTCAAGGGCCCACCATAACCATAGGTGCTTGGATGGAAGTAAAAAGCCTGTACATACAGCCTCTACAATGGAAAAGGTTCCCCCATAAATTATTGGGCTTCAATGTGTAGAATAATAGATTCGCTTGCATAGTTGCTTTACTATCAATTCTGTCTTTTGGTTTGCCTATGGGACCATCCCTTGAAAAGGCATCCTGACAAAATTTATTAGTCTTTTATTTTTTATTTTCTTCTAAGATAAAGGTTCCTCCAATTATCAAGAAATGGTGGTGGTGCTTTGTTTTGGCTTGATGAGAAGTCAAGGACCCGACCCGATTCATTTTACATGGACCTAGACCAGGACCCAGACCCGACCAAGGTCAAAATTTTAAAAATAAAAAATTTAATTATATATTGTATAGAATATATTTTTTATATATTTTATATTGGGTTGGGTTGGGTCAACCGGGAGCAATAACCGACACAACCTAATAGGGTCCATGCGAGACCCAACCCGCCAGGTCCAAACATGGACCCGGACCTAGACCGGGGTCGGGTCAACCTGCCGAGCCCCTAGTCAAGATGGCAATAGTTTTTTTTTGGATAAATAGATGCCAATAGTTCGTTTTGTTTGTTCATGGTGCCTGTCTGCCCTTTGCCGGTGATGTGATTCCTTGTGATTGATAATAGAGTTGTCAATCAGATTGTTACTAGGAATGGGGGTAAATAGGATTGCCAAGATTAGCAACTCATATGAGGTAGATGAGGAAAATATGGATTAAATACTACCCAATATAGAGGAAGGTTGAAGTTTTTTCCATCTTGGGATCTATCTCATGGATCTTTAACTCTTGGATCGGCAGCTATCTGGCTGGCATGCACCATATGCATGCCAACCATTCGGCCGGCTAGACAGGCCATTGTAAAACCTAGTTTAGGGCCTGATGTAACCCACCTGATGATCATGCTGGCTAGGCATGACCCATCATCAAACCTAGTCTGGTTAAGTCACCGACCAACTAAGCTGCTTTTTGTTGTTTTGGCCTAACCACGCCCCCATATTTGCTTAAGTTCTTTGTTTTGTTTTTTTTTTTTCTTCTTTTTTGGGTGAATCAGTGGGGATGTTGGGCCCCTACCCGTGTTATTAAGAACTAAAAAAATATATGTTGCATGGAAAGCCCTATGTAACATTGAGATGACACTTTGGCCACACCCATCATTAGCTAACATAGTTTCCCAAAAAAACGAGCTAGCCTAGCTATAGCATGTACGTTAGTTGGTAGAACCCAAGACCCAACCATGACTAGGACCAAGGTCTTGTTCATGTACATAGATGGCCCTCAATAGGAGTTCACATGCATGCACATGAAGATTATGTTCTTGAAAACTTCTTGAACTTCCAATTTTGTTTCTATATTGTCTGTTTTTTTTAAGTTCAAATGGTTGAGGTCCTTTCAAGGCTACCTTACCTAGAGAGATCTTTTCCTATGGTTTGTCACACTAGTGCCCCTTGGTTTTTTTTCGGGTAATTTAGTGGGGATGACGAGCCTCTACTCATTTTTTGAAATCATTAGTGGTTTTTTAATGCTTTAGGTGAGAATGGAAGCCTAGACCCCACCTTAGGGCTCCGCAATAATCTACTGCCAATGCCCCGAGCTATTCTCGAAAAAAAAGGGTAAGTCAATGGAGAATTTAAGCCCCTACTCTTTTGGCGAGGTAGAGACTTCATCATAGAGCTCGTTGGTAAGCCCCAGCCCATTCTCCTAATGCCTCTTGGCTTGCTTTGTGCATTATACCAACTTTGACTCGGACTTTTAGTGTCTTCTTGATTTTGATTTTCTTTGAGATATTGGACACCATTTTCTTGTCTTTTAGGAAATTTTGAGCGTCTTCGGTTTTGTTTTGGATTTTGTATGCCTCCTTTTCTTTGGGATTGTCTTTCTTGGGGGTGGCGACTGGATTTTGCTTTGTATACTTTGGATGCATTTTTTTTTTCCTTTTTTCTTTTTTTTTGCTCGGGTTTCTTTTTTCCTTTTTTTTTTTTCTCCACCGCATGAATGCTTTTAATGGGTGGATGAGACTTGAAACTTGGCAGCTCTTCTTTAAATTTGGGAATACTATCGGGGTTTGGATGGGATCTTCTTTTGACTTGCCTCTTGTTTTGAAGATTGATGGTGCTTATTTATGACACCTTGCCCTAGACCCAGTGAGGAAGTCCTCATATTCCTTTAGGAATGTGATCCTCTTTCACATTCTCCAAACACTCTTCAAATGGCATAGATCACCCTTACTCTTGGATTGGAGCCTAAAATCTCTTTGACAATGTTGACAAATATCCCTTGAACTTTCTCTTTTGAACTACTCCACTCGAACTTTGAATTTTTAGACTGAGAATCACTCTCGGTTTTCAAGTCCTTCTATCCTTGCTCAGGTGGCTAGGTTCATTAGGTTTTCCTTTAAAAAGGTTTGAATTGTAGATTAACTTTCTTAATATGTTTTAAGCATATTTTTGATGGATTAGGGTTTGAACAAAATTTTACATTTAAATTGTCCCAGTGTAGGGGTGTTGGACATGAGGTATGGCATTATAGTTGAGGAGTCAGGAAGGTGGATTTAGGAGAATGTATGATTCACACAAATGATGAGACAAGGTTTAAACATAAGAGCTCTTAAGGACCCAGAGCTGGGGTGCTCCATCTCGAGTTGAGGTTATGCAGTGTTTCTAGCTGGCCCATTTTAATACTACCTTCATCCTTTAGTGCTGCATTTATTAGAATCTATTGTAATCGCATGTGGCTATGTCATGTCATAGGCAGTGATCTCATATTTTTAGCCCAATTAACATAGGCCGTCCATATTGATAAGATGTTTAGATCTAAGCCTCAGAATAATTTTTTCTTTTCCACTTTTTTTAGATGGCTTTGTTATCATTAGATGAACAATGTTAAAAAATAAAAAAATGATTTTGAGTTTGTAAAGGCTAAGATCTTGAAATTCACCAAATGAATGATCTAGATTCGTTGTTGGAAGGGGATTCATTTTGACCGTATCTAGGGTTCAAATAGAACCTTTTTTTTTTGGGGGATTCATTATTGGAGGGGGATTCATTATACTATGATACAACCGTTGCATGAAATCACTGCCCGTCATTGTATATGTATTCATGGACATGGTGTATCTATGGTTTTGTTCATTCATTTAACTCTTTTTTAGCTTCTTTGCATATGAATATTAACATCGATTGAAAAATCCAAATAATTTACATGCATATATAAAACAAAAATCTATATCTACTACATTATTAAGCAAAGGTTTAGAAAAGTTATCTACTTGGCAAGTGTCAAAAAAAAAATTAGAAAAGGATATACGGCTCAAGATGTCAAGGACAGCCGACATGGTTATGAATATCACAAAGATACCTTTCCACCAAAAGTATGTCATTTGCTCGATTAATATGTTTTCATATGTATTGAGTACTGGGAGCGATAATTTAGGAAAGAGAAAGAAATATGGGGGACAGATTTTAGGAAAGAGGGAGAGACGATAAATCACTGTAGGGAGGAGGAGAGTGGGAGAGAGAAGAGAGATTGAGGGAGACAATAGAATAGAGATTTTAGGAGCATACTTTTTCAAATTTGAACGTCATATTTTAAAAAGGTGTGTATGTAAATAATAGTTGTCTTCCCATAACTACCGCTAATAATATAAAACATAGTATATAGATATTGTTAACTCTCACTTATTTTCTCTTTTTCCTCATTCTCTATACTACATTATTTTTTACCCCAACGACTCTCTTTTTGTATTATAATTAAAATATTTATAATATTCTCTCTTGACTCTCACTACATAGCACAATCTCTGAAAAATCATTATACTATATTTTGAATTCAGTAAACTTTATGGTATTCTCTTTTAACTCTCATCACAAAGCACAATCTCTGAAAAATCATCTCTTTTCACTCGCATTAAAATCGTTTATGGTATTCTCTTTTGATTCTCATTATAGAGCATAATCTCTGAAAAATCATTATACTCTCTTTTCACTCTCATTAAAATCGTCTATTAGGAAAAGCAAGTAAAAAAATGTATGCCTTTACCCTTTTCCTTCTTTGCATAATTTACTAGTGTTTTTTTTAACCCCTTTAGAGAATCTCTGATATTTTATTTTTTAATCTTGTAAAGTTGATATTTCGACAATATTAATATTGGAATTCATCTCTGGAAAATCGTTGAAAGGGAAAAAAATTATCTCTGAAAAGTCGTTGTATAGGAAAAGCAAGTGAAAAAATGTATGCATTTATACCTCTCCTAAAGCTTTATTCTTCAATTCTGTAAAAGTTCATGTTTCTATAGTATGAATCCTAGAAAGTTGTAGTCATCATGAATGCATAATTTTCTATACTCAAAATTTTCTAATTAATGGGATATCTATAGCTTCAACTATTTTGATTACGCTGGTATAAGAGAACATAATAATACTAGACTTTGGTATAAGAGAACATAATAATACTAGACTTACATTTTTATGCCCCAATAAATACTACAAAACTTCTGAATCATCCTCCTTTAGTACTTAGTAGAATAACTCAAATATGGAATTTGTGTTTGGGCTTGATTGCTTATTTAAATATGAAATTCATGCTTGGGCTTGATTGTTTATGAACTTAACAATTGTAGCAGTACATGTAAAATTCGAAACCTACCATTGAAATACACACCAAATAAAACTAAAGTTGAAATACATACTAAATATAAAAAATTAATATTTAAGTAAAACCCAGATTATGAATGTGAATTCGTGCTACATTAAGAAAAACATTAACCTGTAAAAAACAAGTACGAGGATACTCTTATCTGGAAATCCCGAATTAACTATCCACTGATGGAGAATCAATAAGATGACTGAATTTCTCTCTCACTATTTAACATGCAAATTTTTTATTGAATTGATGATTTCCGAACAATAAATTTAAAAATAATTTATTGGAAAACTAAATGCTATTTAAAATTTTGATTTTCTATATTATTCTCTCACATAAAATTGCGTGTTATTTATTTAAATAAAATATTAAAAAATATTTATTCTCTTTTTGCACTGTAAAGTTAAACCTTTGCTTTCACTAATTATTGACAAAAAAATTTAATATAATTCATTGAAATAATTTATAAGAAAAAATAAATGATATTTAAATTTTTTATTTTCTAACATATTTTGAGTTACTTATTTTTCCTTTATTATTCTCTCCCATAAAATTGTGTTGACTTATTTATTTAATTAAAATATTAAAAGATTATATTCTGTTTTTTGAATTGTAAAGTTAAATCTTCGGTTTCACTCTTTATTGTAATGAGCTAAGAAACAAAAAATTACAATAAGAGGTGAATTTTTCAATAAATTGCAGTTCTTTATTTGTTTTCAGTAATTAATAAATATTTGTCAATATTTCATTCATGTAACTTAAAACCCCAGATTTTACCTCTCTTACTGTTTAACTTACATATTTTTTCCTGAATAGATGATTTCGGACATTTTAAAATACTTTATTGAAATAATTTTTTGGAAAAGTAAATACTATTTAAATTTTTGATTTTCAATGTAATAACATATTTTGAGTTCTTATTTTTCTTCTATTTTTCTCTCACATAAAATAAACAAAATTTTTAAAATAGAGATGAATTTCTCAATAAATTGCCATTCTCTATTTATTTTCAATAAATAATTAGTAAAATTTTCAATGTAATCACATATTTTTTTTGTTCTTATTTTTCTTTTATTATTCTCACATAAAATAAACAAAAAAATAAAATAGATTGAATTTCTCAATAAATTACCATTAAATTGAAACCATTGTTTTCTCTCTCTCACTATTTAACTTGCAAAATTTCTACTATATTGATGATTTCAGCCAATAAATTTTAAAATATTTTATTGAAATAATATTTTAGAAAACTAAAAGCTATTTAATTGTATGTTCTCTAATTTCAATACCCTCTTTGCTCATGTTTATCGTACTTTATTGAAATAAGGTTTTAGAAAAGTAAATGCCATTTAAATTTTCGATTTTAATTCTACATTCTCTAATTTCAATACCCTAATAATCTAAATTAAAATTCTTAGATGTCGCTACCCTTAAATTGAGAATAGATAGAGAATGTGATATTTGTTTTTTTTTAATTATTTAAATTTTGATGAATCACTTCAATTTAAAATAGAGAAAATTGCAAAAAAGTCCCCAATAAAAGGAAATGTTGGACCGCATTGTACAACGCCGGACTGCTTGTTTCAAAACGCCGTGACTTTAAAATATCGTATTGCCCTTCAAAATTCGCCACTTCAAAACACCGAACTCTCCCCTTCAAAATGCTGGACGTGTTTTTCAAAATGTTGGAATGCCTATTTATGCAATAGCAAAATGCTCGAACTGCCACAATCAAATGCTGAACCACCCATTCCAGCAAAATAATCGTCGGACCTCTTCTTCCAAACGCCTGACCGCCCTCTCCAGCGAAAATGATTTGTTAGGTAAAGAAAGGGTATTTTTTTCAAAAATAATAAAAATAATAAAAATAAAAATAAAAACAAATAAACTTTTTGTATTGGGGTATTTGCTAAGAAACATGTTTTTTTTGGGAGTTGCTATAACAAATTAGGTGGGATAAATTGATTAGAAATTGCGTTTTGGGGGGTTTTATATAATTTTTCCTTTAAAATATTATAATATTAATTAATATTGTATAAAGTAAAAAAACTACTCAAAAGCAATATACATCTTTAGTCTCTTCCAATGTCATAATATATTTTATCCTCTATTCTAATCACAAGCTTTGTTTGCTAAATAAACTTATTTTCATCTGTTAGTTTTTTAGGGTTAACATCATGAATTATGTGGAAGTTATATAGAAAAATGCTTGAATGGCTTATAAAAAAAAAAAAGGTGCGGTTTGTATAGAGCCGAGGTTCTAAACAATCAAATTAGAGCCCACCTTTAAATATTGTCGAGAAATATAATTCCAATATTGTAAAGTTTTGTGATAGCCTTCAAATATATTTTCATTTTTAGTTATAAAATTTAAAGCTAGATCAAGCAGATCATGTCCAAGCATTTTGATGTCGAGATGATCAATTTGTTGATATTTGGGCATCAAAACAACCTCTTCTAGTGAAAGCTCTAATTTGATTGTTTAGAGCCTAGGCTCCATATAAACTTTTCCCCAAAAAAAACACTTATCAAAACAAAAGCATATTATTCTAAAACATGTCATATTAAAAGCATGAGATTCCAAATATAGAATCTATGTTTTTTGGAAAATAAGTAATCACACCAAATCACAATTTAATCTCACAAAAAAGTAAAGTATTACCGTTTTTTATTTTTTTTGTCATTTTGCCGAAAACAAATTGAAATAAAGTTTAAAAGTTCAATTGCCCAAATGTATTTCTATTTTTTCTTTTTAAATTTCTATTGTGATATTTTACTTTGGTTCCTTGAAAAATCAAAGAAATATAGCTAATAAAAATTAGAATAATTTAAAAGAAAAAATATTAACAATGATATTTCTATTTTTAAGTTGTTGAATTTTCCAGAATTGATTTTTTTTTTAGCAAATTTTACATGTTTTGAGTTACATGACTAACACTTTAGCATAATTTTATCGAATGTAAAATAGCAAGAGATTTAGAGAAAGATAAGAGGTTTAGCGGGTAGAAATGGGTCTAACCAGTGTTTAAAAAAACGCTGAGTCGAACCGGACTCGCCCGGTTCGACTCGGGGATCGCCATAGACGGCTCGAACCGCTAAAAAAATCGGGAATCGTCTGGTTCTAGAGAGAACCGGACGATTCTGCACAGTGACTCGCCGATTCACTGTGCGGAATCGACGAGTCCCGTAAAAAACACGGGCTGCACAGTGTTCTTCACGGGATTCTTCAAAATTTGTCATTTTTTGATCATTTTTCTTGTTTTTTTTGGCATGTGATATAATTTGCAAGCTTTGAACAGCTTTATTCAGCTTTTACACGGATTAAATGGTTGAGAAATTTTGTGTTTTTGGATCACGAAACTTGCATTTTTAGGGTTTCCGCCTTTCCTTGTATTTCATGCCAAATAGGGCATGAATCTTTCAAAATTTGTAGGCATTTTGATCCTAAAGTTGTTCATCAAAATCTTCTATTACTAATTTGTGATAATCGTTGAGAAAATCAGAATTTTTTGGAGATTGAAGGCTTCGGTTCACAAAACCAGGTAAGAAGTTTGGGTTTTTTTTTTTTCCGCCATATGATGAATTTCATTGCATATTTTAAAGATAATGAGTTCAATTTGTAGGGTTTTTAATCTTTATTGTGTCTATTATGATTTAACATATTCAATTTTATGTAATTTGGTCAATTACAACATGAATTTTTAGATGAACACAGAGATGTCTGTGGAATCAAATTTCTGCTGTTTTTTTTTTTTTTTTCCGCCTTTTGATTTTTTGTTCATGATATATTAGAAATAATGTGTTCAAAATTTAGGGTTTTGATTTCTTATATTGTTGTTTATCAGAAAATGTACTCAATTGGATGTAATTTATTCGCTTAGAGGTGGATTTTTGAGTTAAAATGGCTTATGTAAGATGGCTCTGTGAATAACAGAATTTTTTATTTTTTTTTATTTTTTATTTGTAATCCATGATCGAATTTTTTGTAATATTTGATCGATTTTTTTGTAATCCATGATCGAATTTTTTTTTTTTTTTTTTAGTAATTCCATTGATTCGAATTTTTTTGTTTTTTGTTTTTTTTTATAACCCATGATTATAATTTTTTGAAATTCCATGATCAAATTTTTTGTAATTCCATGATCGTAAATTGTTTTTTTTTTTTTACTTGTAATCCATGA
>NW_006499159.1:5823646-5856228 GCF_000471905.2 Amborella trichopoda
AATGCATTTTTTAGTTGGAATGACTGATGTTAGCTGGCTCTGTGAAGAATTGTTTTTATTATTAATTTTTTAATGCAAAAAATGTATGTCCTTGATAATTGAGTTGTAGCCATGTTTGGAACTTGCATTTTGTATTATATTATCCTGAATGTTTGTAATTGATATGTATGAAAATATTATTGTCAATAGAAGTATTTTGCAATAACAAATAACAACAAATATGACTACATGAGCTACCCCAACATATTATCACTACACATGGTGATTATTTTTCTTGTTGAACTGTCAGGTTAATTTTATACTTTTTACATCTTAAAAAAGTTGAATCATGTCAAGATCTGCAGAAGACCCTGCATGGCAACATAGGGTCAGACTTGATCCCAACAAAAAAGACAGAATTATTTGTAATTACTGTCAAAGAGTGATAAGTAGTGGGGTATATAGGTTCAAGCAACACTTGGCAGGGGTTAAGGGAGAAGTTTCTGCATCCACTAGTGTCCCTGGTAATGTAAAAAAACAGATGGCGGCAATTCTTAATGCTAACAAAGGTAAAAAAATTGCCAAACATAAGATGAATGAGGAGATAGTTAGTTTATATACGTCATCAAGCATGAATGACACAGAAGAGCAATATATAATGACCTAGAAGAGCAATATAATAATGAGCTGGACATGGCCACAAGATTGAGTTTACATGAACAATATCAGAGGGAACGTGGGTTTAGAATGCCCGGTGGGTCTAGCTCAGACATGCATGGTGGGCCTAGCTCAGATATGCATGGCGGGCCCAACTCGAGCATGTATGGCGGGCTCAGCTCAAATATGTATGGAGGGGTTGGTAGCAATATGTACCAAGGAAAATCAGATGTTGAATAAATTGTTTCTAGGTTACCTAGGAGTGCCAGTATTGCAGGTCATGGTCGTAAAGACCCATTTCTCTCAAAGCCTAAGTCACAACAGATGACCTTAAAAGGCATGGTTAAAAGTACAAGAAACATGTTGGGGAGATATGTTAGTAAATGGTTCTACGATAAATGGATTTCCTTTTATGCAGCCAATAGCCCATATTTTCCATCTATGATCAATGCAATCCAGAGAGTCGGGCCTGGGGTAAAACCCCCAACGACATATGAGCTCAGTGGACCAATATTAGATGAAGAGGTGGAGGAAGTTAAAAAGTGGATTGAATAATATAAACTGAATTGGCCCAGGACAGGCATTACTCTCATGAGTGATGGTTGGTTGAATAAAGTTAGCAAAAAGGAGTTTTTAAACTTCTTGCCTATTCCTCAAAAGGTACAGCTTTTTTGTCTAGCAAAGAAGTATCAAGGATAAAGAAAGATGCAAACTTCTACGTACGACTATATGATCAGATAGTGGAGGAGATGGGAGATAAGAATGTAGTCCAGTTTATTACGGACAATGCGCGTGCATGTGCTTCTGCGGGCAGCAAGTTGATGGATAAGAGGAAGCATCTAGTATGGACCCCATGGACTGCACACAGCATCGATCTTATGTTAGAGGAGATCGGTGAGATCAAAATTGTGAAGGAGACTCTAGAGAAAGCAAGGTTGGTGTCGAGATTTATATACAACCACTCTAAAATTTTATTTCTGTTTAGAGAACACTCTAAGAAAAAAGAGATAATCAGGCCTGCCATAACCAGCTTTGCGACCGATTACTTAGCTGTGAACTCCATTCGAGAATCTGAAGATGCATTAAAGAGATTGTTTACCTGTGAAGAGTGGTTAAATGACCGCCTCTCGAAGTCCAATACCGGTATAAAAGTGGACAACATAGTCTCAAATAGGCGGTTATAGTCTCGATGTTCCTGTGTTGTAGAGGCCACTGCCCCTTTGGTCACGGTGTTAAGAATGGTAGATGCTGACAAGAAAGCTACCATGGGTATCCTTTATGAAGGTATTGAGAGGGCGAAATTAGCTATTAGGGAGAAGTGTAATTTTGTTAGTAAAGTGATCGAGATTATAAAAAGGAGGTGGAACACCAAATTTGGACGTCCAATTCATTATGCTGGTAAATATATATTAATATCATTACAACGTTTCACTTTAAATTATTTTTTTATGAAATTGTAAATGACATTTTTCTACCTATATATTTTGTAGGTTACTACTTCAACCCAAAATTTTTCTATTTGACACCTGAACATCCCCACAAGATTATGGAAGGGGTCAGATACATTATTACAAGGTTGAAGAGAAGCCATCGAAGCCAAGTAGCAGCAATACAAGAGGTATTATTTAATGTTTGGGTAAGAACTTCATTGAGTTGTTATATTTGTGAGGAATAATACACTAAAACATAATATATTTGTTTTAGCTTGCTATGTATAGGGATGCTATAGGATCCTTCGGAACTAGACTTGCCAGGAATTCTTGAACTATGATGGATCCAAGTTATCCCCTCGCTAATATTTTGTTCATTCATATATTTAATCTTATGAATTGTTCTTGCCCTTACAATGCTTTTTGCAGTATAATCCAGCTGAATGGTGGGGGATATATGATACTGATGCACCTCACCTAAAGAGGATAGCAATCAAGGTGCTCTCCCAGACATGTTTTGCTACTGGCTGTGAGCGCAACTAGAGTACGTTCAAATAGTTGCACAGTACTAGGAGGAATCGACTCGCTTCTGAGAAGCTTTATAAACTAGTCTACGTTCATTATAATTTAAACCTCCGAGAGCGACAAATAAGAAGGAAGCTTGAAGACTATGGGCCGATAGACTTAGACACAATATTTGTCACATACACAGCAGACCAATGGGTAGTAGAAGAGGAGGAGCCAGTATTGTACAAGAGAGCATTCCTTGAGGCTATCGGTGATGAAGATCTTAAAGAAAGTGATGAGCAGCATGAAAGAGAAAGCAGTCAGCCAACGTATCCACAATTCGTCGGAGATGTCGGTGATATTACACCTACATGGGAAGGGGGTCTAAGAGAAAATGAGAGAGATGATGATTCTGAGGCCACCCCATCCCAGCCATATTATTCACATATCGAGTCCCAACAGCAACAGTGTAGGGATGAGCGCGACAGTGCAGGTGAGCATGAAGGATAGACAAGCTTTAGGGATTTTTTATTGGGAACACAACAAAACACTAACACTCAGGGATTTGGGAATAGTCAGACGCTTGCTAATATCGATGATTCGTTTTTAGACCGAATCAATGAATTGTCAAACGAATTCAATCAAGGGCACCAGCGTGACCAAGAAGAACAACAACATCGTCTATCATTTTATTTTTAGATCGTATGTTACTAATTTTATGCTTTATTGTAGTCCATGTATGTTGATATACTTGTTCCATGATAATTCTATGTTTATCCTTTTGTGTGATGTAAATTAAATGCTGAATAGTAGTTCATGCAGAGAAAGAACATATCAATATTCGCATATTCATGCAAAAACATAAAAATTCTTAATGGAATACCCTCATTTCTTATTGAATTTCTAAAAAACAATATTTACAATGAATTTTAATAATTTTTTCGGATTTTTTTGAAGCTTTATTCTGACCGATTCACCCGATTTCTGATCCGGATCGTCGATTCGCCGATCCGGATCGGTTTTTCGTTGCCCGATCCGGGTCACCTATCCGCTTTTTAAACCATTGGGTCTAACTAAAAAAAGCATATGAAGCTAGAGATGGGTTTACGTGATCATTTACTTGATCGATTGCTTTATTTATGTGATCATTTACATAATCGATTGATTTATTTTTACGTGCAACGCACGTAATCCCACTAGTTTATTAGAAAAGGAGACATTGTACTCAGAGACAAGATGTTAGATTTTCGGTGGGAGATAAAATCTCTCATCGATTAGTCATTGTCATAGGCAGCCACCTCTTATGTAATTAGCACTTTAGAAATGTTTTGGAAGGTTCCACATGTTTATAACAAAGAATAAAGAGTGAACGACTTGAAAATGTCTCCACTTTGATTTTCACGTAAACAAGATCAACTAAATTCAAAATGGTAAAGATAAGGGCTCCTTCAAATTATGGACCATTGAAAATGGGCCCGTTGGCTTCCTTCTCATAGTCCACTAACCATACTGGCTAAAGATTCACCAATGTTAATGGAACATAGTTTTCCTAAATCACATTTGATTGAAATAAAGTTAAAATAGTGTGCATTATAACAAAACATAAAAAAAATTAACATGAATGGCTTATTTGATTAAGCCAAACTATAGGTCATGCATTGGGAGTTGGGGCCTATATCAAATTTGAGGGTTGGGAATTAGTTGTTCTCCTCAGTCCTTTGAAACAATTTGAATGAGAGAATTCTCTTGGTGGAAATATCCTAAACTTGAGTGGGGTTTAAAGAGGGTCCCTAAGGTGAAACCTAACATTGTTTAGGATTCATGGCAAGGAACTAACTTGATTAGTTTTCTTGAGGATTTTAGCTCACTTTTTTAGAAAGCTTTGGTAAGACTTGCTGGAGTTTTAGGGATCCTAAGGTTCAAGTCTCGGGTCATAAGTTCTAGGGTTTCTTAGGATTGAGGGCAAGTAGTCAAATTCTCAAGGATTTAAAAAGTTACAGTTTAAACACTAAAACAAAAGTTTGAAAGGGTATTTATAGTGTGGGAGACCTGTAACTATCATCCGTAAAGTGACAACCAAATCAAGGTTGTTTATTGCATAATGTCGTGTTCTACTTAGTTGGACATTTTTTATTTAATTGGCATTAGATGAGACATTTCAAGCTGTTTTCTAGATTTTTATCACCCAACAATGCATATTGTATCATCAATAGCTCGTACCGCAATATAGATGGATCAAAATATAATTTCAAGCTGTCAAATTTGTTTTGGTCATGACTTTCGAACTATAGTTTGATTTGAGTTATTCTTGGAACATTGAAAAGCTTAAGATGTATACCATAAGCTTAAGATGTATACCATAAGCTAGAAGCAACTTGGATCCATTTGGATGAGGTTTAGATGGGTTACGGTGTTTAGACTCTAAAGAATTGGTTTAAGTCTTCCTATGTAGGTTTAACTAATGGGATTGTCTATAAAGATACCATTTATCTTTATTACAAAGAGGTCACAACTATTCTCGATCATTAAATATCAAATTGGATGATTTTCAATGAGTCACGAAGTTTGCGATTTTTTTTTTTTTTTTTTGAACTTTGCGTCTATTCAATGACATTTTTTTATTTTTTTATTTTTATTTTTTACCAAAATTAAAGTCTTTTATTGATAAACTAAAAAGAAATTACATTGTTTGAAATAGTAAAAGAAGCAAAAGAAACACTACCCTTGGCGAAGGCATCAGCAACGTCGTTAGCTTCACGATCGACATGGGAAAAAGAAACTGATATAGACACAATTGCATCCATAACCTGTAATTATAAAGATCGAAGTTCCCACAGCACCTTCTGCTCCTTCTTGCACCATCTAATGACATTCAAAGAGTCTCCTTCAATCAAACAGCTAGTACCCAAATTTCGCTAAATGAAAATTTTCACACCCCTAAGCAAGGCACTTAATTCCGTGAAATTAGCGGTAGCAATACCAATCGGTCCCGCATAAGATAAAATAATACTTCCAAAACAATCGCGTATAACACCACCAATATCAATTGGGCCAGGATTCCCTAGAGAACTCTCATCAAAATTTATCTTAAGACAACCCATACGTGAAGCAAACCACAACCCCTTAGGCCGACATCTACTCACACCAAGAGAAAATAGGTTACAGAGGTTGATCAAAACATCTACCTTTGAAATACCCTAACCCTCCTTGGAAACTGATAGGCACGACTAGATAGATAGTTTGATTAAATATGTAACATTGTCAAACGACAGAGTTGTCCCCTCAAAGGTTCTCTTATTTCTCTCCTTCCACACTTCCCAAAGGATCATTCCTTTTGCAATCTTCCAAATCACACATCCAACTTTAGGCAAGAAGGGGAGAGTAAAATGAGAAACAATTCTAACCACACTCTGAGGCAGCACCAAGGAAACTCTTATCATGCTCATCAACCAATGCCAAATTCTTAAAGTAAAAGAGCAATGAATCAAAAGATATGCAACTGATTTCCCATATTGTTTACACAACAAACAAATATTTGGCAAAATCTTGCCCCTTTTCAGAAGATTATCAATAGTCAAGTTTTTATCTTGTGCAGCCAGCCAATAAAAACTTTGACTTTATGGGGAATTGGCCATTTTTAAATTTGCACAATATTAGGGCAGGACCATCTCCACTTATCATGGAAAAACAAGTTTTAATAGGATTTAACAAAGAATATGCCATTACTTTCAATCTCCCATACTAACACATCTTCTGCGTCTTGTGAGATATACACTTTATCCAAGAGTTCCATCAGCGAACACTATTGAAACAACAACAAATTATTTAAACGCCTGTATATGAGAGATATATTCCAAGAAAACAACTGGCCTCTCCTTTCCACAACATCACAAATCAAAAGATTTGGATTAGATATCACACGAAAAATCCACAATCCATTTGTGATGCAAGAACATAACCTGCTTACCACTTCCAACATTCCACCTAAAGTAATCAGTGATCGTTGGCTTGCAGTTGGAAATAGCCTGCCACATATAAGACGTCTCCTTACCTCTACCACCACCAAGCCACAAATCATAACTATCCCATAGTTAGATACCAAGACTTGATACCAAAGATGATCATTCAAATTGACACTTCGCCGCCACCACCATTTGCATATCAAAGCTTGATTAAACTTTCTGACATTCTGGATACCCAAATTACCTTTGCACTTAGGGGTGCCGACTCTATCCCACGTTAACAAATGAAATTTTCTACTCTCACCACACGAATCCCACAGGAAATCTCTAATCATCTTCTCAATTATTTTCCCTATTGAGGCTAGAATTTGGATCACAGACATCTGGTACACAAGAAGATTAGGCAAATACGATCTTAACAGCATCACCCTGCCCCCCAGGGATAAATATTTATGCTTTCATAGATCAAGCTTGACTTGCACCCTCTCAATAACCCTATCCCAAACTGCAATAGATAATTTAGAATCTGAAATAGGTCGACTAAGATAGGTAATGGGGAAAGAACCCACTTTACACCCCATTACAAATGCCAGGTTATTCACCACCGACCCTGCACAATTTATGCCCACCAAGGATGACTTATGAAAATTAACTTTAATCCTCAGAGTCACTTCGCAAATTTCCAAAAATCTAGAGACATTTCTCAATTGTACTGTCTCCGCATCACAAAAAATAAGTGTATAATCAGCATATTGTAAATGAGAGACAGTAATACCAGAATTTGCAATTTTGAAACCCGTAAAAGCTCTCACACTCTCAACCCTATTCAACATCAAGCTAAAACACTCGGCATAAATGGTAAATAAGAAGGGAGAGAGTGGATCACCTTGACGAAGTCCTCTAGAAGCATTGAAAAAACCAATAGGGCTACTTTTGAAAAGTATAGAGAAATGGGCAGAAGAAATACAACTATAAATCCAACTCCTTCATTTAACTCCAAAACCCATAAACTTCATAATCTCTAACAACACCCCCCTCTCCACTCTATCATATGCCTTTTCCATATCTAATTTCAGCAAAACACCCACCTTCTTACTCAACACACGAGAATGTATACATTCTTGTGCCACCAAAACACTGTCAGTAATTTAGCGGTCCTGAATAAAAGCATACTGTGAGGTGGAGACTAGGAATGGAAGGACACGTTTGAGGCGCTCAGCTAAAACTTTAGCAATGATTTTATAAACACTTGTAAGCAAACTGATAGGCTTGATATCAAAAAGCTCACTAATCACTGATTCTTTAGGAATCAATGCAATAAAGGTTGAATTGATGCCTTAAAAATATGACATCTGATAAAAAACTCTCTCAGCTACATCAACAATTCATCCTTTATAAGATTCCAAAATTTATGGAAGAAAAGTAACGGGAAGCCATCCGGACCTGGCGCTTTATCACCGAGCATTACAAATACAGCATTTTTTAATTCATCGATGGTGATATCCCTCTCCAAAAGACTTTTACGCTCTATATCCAGCATCTTAAAAGGAACATTAGCAAAATTTGGGGTCAAAGTCACCTCTTTACTAAAGGCAACCTCTAAATGATAAATAACACCCACTTCCATGGCAACACTATCCTGAGAATCAGGCCCAAAATATCAATTTGTCTTCTTCTAGTACTAGCAATTATATGGAATACTTAGTGTTGAGATCTCATTCCTTCAACCACTTGTTTCTAGATCTTTGTTTCCAATAAAGTTTCTCAGGTCTCTGTAACTCCTTTAACTTCTTAAGTTTCACACTACGCTCAATTACCGATTGCTCAGTTAGAATTCCATTCACTTGAGTGTTAAGATTTAACAACTCAATCTCAGCTAGAATCCTGTCGATCTTATCCTTTAAGTCAACCTTGTTATCTTTCTTCTATTAACTTATGTTTAACATTCAACAATTTTTTCTGAAGTTGAAAATCCATGGTACCTACAACCTCAGTGTTTAACCAGGTCTTTTTAATAAAGTCGACCACCTCTTTATCCTCCAGTCAGCTCACCTCAAAACTGAAAGGTTTTGACCCACCTCTGAGGCTCCCCGTATTTAGTAAAATAGGTACGTAGGTGATCAGAGGATAATTGCACTAAAGATTTCACAGAAACAAGAGGGAAATCCTCCACACAGTCCACAACAATCAAAAACCTATTAAATACACTCTTACAACCATCGATTTTGAAATTTAAAGGACAAGAATAATTGTGATCTCCTTGTACAGAAGATAAATGGTCCTTTTGTAGACAATCCCTTAACTAATTAGGATGGTCTTTAGCTTGATTGAGTATGTTTTCCTAAAGCATTAGTATAATTTCGAAGATTTATGCTAGCTAAATAAGTTTATGGTTGGTAATTTAGGTTTTCCGAGTTATGGGGCATTTATGGCACTTCCAAGTTGTTGCTAATAGTGTGTGGAGTATGAGGATATATATGCTACGAACTATTTAGCCTATCTTATTCTCTAGCATAGCGTAGGGTAGGGTTACAAGGCTTAGATGGAATTTAGGTTTATGGCAGCTTGAAGAATATGACTAGATATGTACCATATGGTTGTACCTGGGACTTCCCTTAGGTAGAGTGGGATGTTTACACCACAAATTTCCGTATTTGATGTAGTATGCTTCTTACACAAAATCCGATGCCTATTAATTACAATATGTACAAGGTATTGTTTAAGTACGAAAGTTTTGACAGAGCAATTGTAACATCTGCATCGTTTTTGAGCTTAAACTCATCGAAATAGTGGTAGATCAAGGGTCAAAGAGTCATATCAAATCGTAACCTAGGCGGGAGACTGGCTACAAGACTTCCCCATGCATGCTACCGGCAATGTCGGCTCGTACGAAGGTTTTAAAAGGGTTTTCCTAGAAAAGAGGGGGAGATTGAGAAAACATTTTACAAATAGATGTAGAAAGAAATGGAAAGGAAAGAGAAGGGAGGGGCATACCTCAAGCCAGGCCCCTAGGCCCAACACTCGAGGTTAGTGTCAGTTTAGGATTTGTTTGATGCACTTACTTTCTCCAATACTTCTGAGGTAAGCTGGGTGAAGTGATCAATGTCAAAAGTAGTTTAGGCTTTTGATGTTATGGACAAACCCCTTAAACAATGCCCCAAATTCGTGATTGAATCTGGGCCGTCCCTTTTCAACACTATTGATGGCCACGTTGACATTGCTACTAACGATGTCCACCTTTGGCGCCATGAAAATATTTAAAGATTGAGATGTAGGTACGGTATGATTACGGGTTACGTAATACACAACCCTTCATTTACGATTGACATGATTTTGGGTGGTGGAGTGTCAGATGGCTGACGATACCACTGGCAACGTCAGGCGTTGTCACTGGCAGCTCCCATTCAAAATTGGTCTGGGCATGGCCGGTTATGTCACCAACGGCGGCATCCCCATCATCAAAACAATGATGGTTACTTTGTATTGCAATCGAAGCTTTCCAAGACTTGATGTTTGCCAACAGTTTGGGCCAATGAGAATCTGACATTGTTGGTCATGACATCCAATATTGCCACCCCCTGGGCAATCATGGTTACTTTACCTTGCAATTTGGGCATTTTGAGGTCTGACGAGTGGTGGCAATTTGAGGCAATGGGAACAAGACATTACTGGTCGTGGCGTCTGACGCTGCTACCCCTAGTCGGAGTAAGCATGAGCCTTTGTAACTGCATTTCGAGGGTGTCAGGCTTGTAACTTGAGCCACAGTTTTCTGAACATTGCCCCTCATGTCACTGATGTTGGGACCCCCAGCACTGTGGCATAGCCACCCCTGGCATTGGCGTTGCTGGTAATATGTTGATCTCCGGCAGCCGGTTGAGCTATCTCAAACAGTTTCTTCAATATTTTTTTGGTGCTTTAGGGTTATTCTTTATTTGTTGCCTTTTTTGAAGTCTCAAGCTTGGTCTCGAAACCTCATGCCAAATCATAGGGTGGTCTATGTATTATGGTGCTGATCTTTTAGGGCTTTAGGTAGTCCTAGGGTCCATAGTGGTTGTTCTGAGGTCCGTCGATTTCTCAAGATTCTCTCAACAACGTATGTAAGATTATGTACAACATGTGTTGCATCTGATACTAAATGGAATTTCTGAATATGCTCAGTAAATCAATTGTAACTTTCAAACGATATATTAGATTGATGGAGGAATAGGACCATCGAAAATCTTATTCAATTATCTGCAAATGACATAGGTTTCAAGTTGTTCGGGTAAATTTTGATATGCGTGAAGTTTTTGTCTATGTTTTAGGTTTCTTACAGGCATTTTTACAATTTGACGCTCTAAGGTGTCTAAAAACGCTTTTACATGTGGTCTAATGACTATTTGTCATTTGAGATAGAGATTCCATGATTAAGATTGAGAGCCAATCAGATTTCGGGTTTCTATAGTTGCCTTTCTTTGATGTTCATTGAATACCATTGAGTACTATGAGCTAAATGATTATCAATAAATAGATACCAACAGGGTAGAATATGAGGTATATAAAATACAATACATGATATATATATATATATATATATATAAAAAGAAACCTTCCAGAGCCTAGGCAAATTGTCCACGCGTGATATTTGGAGTATTGGGTTGATATGAATTCCAACATTTGAAAAGATCAGTTGGTCAAAAGGACCTCATTGGATGGAATGGGATGCTAATTAGCAAGTGAAATAGAACTATATAATGAAACGGGCCACAATTAGAAAATAAGCAAAGACCTTATGGCATCAAGTACATCACACCAGCAAGTGAATAAGAATGAAGATGCAAATCGTGAAGAAATTTGAGTGAATCCAATATTATAAACAATGAATCTTTATTGGAAATTAGGATGGGTCTCCCTATAGGTGGGCTTGCCTAGGTTTCCTATTGGTAGTTTCAGCACATTTATACCCATCACATCTTATCAAATCGGATTTGGTCGAATAAAGAGACAAATTCTTTCATCACATCTCTCTAAATAATCACTCGATGTTAGAAAATTATCAAAAGAAAGTTTGAAAGGTATCCTATATTTAAATTAACTCTATATTTACTTGAGGTTTCATCCTTGATTAAAAATCAGTCCCTTACGATCAAGTAAAATCTTTCTATTTTCAAGGCTAAAAGGTCTCCTATATACCTCAAAAAAGAAAAAATAAAGCTTAAAGATATACTTTGTTGGTCATATATTTTTATCTTTTATTTTCTATAAAACTACAAAAATAGGCTTATTGTTTTACTTCTTTTTTTTTTGTAATGTTGAACGAAAGGAGACCGAGAGGCAGGCTTTATTGAAGTTTCAGTATTTGTATCTTTACTAATTCTCAATATGAATTCTTATTTTGAATTATCCAAGCCATACTATTTTTATTTTAAATCAATTCTGATAAATTTTACTAATTTGTCTCATTGCTGGATGGTTTTTTTTTTTAAGTTTTTACTTGACAATTGAGTGTTTTATAAAATGTGACGGTTTCCATTCTTAGATTACAATTAGTGAATAGGAAGTGTTCTTTTTTTAATTCAGTTCTTTTTTAACTATTCGTTCTCTTTGGCATCTAGATTAGTTTGGATTTTTTAAGTATTTGATAAAACATTCGTGTTTATTTTTGGATTTATTAGTTTAACTTTTGTTAATTGTTAAGTGTTTCGATAAATATGTAGAGTGCATCAAGTCGGTGAAAATGTATGCATTGATTTTATTTTCTAAATTCCTATTCATGTAATTGTAAATGGACCGCGAGGTAAGATAGCTTTGTATTTTCAAATATTAGTGTTTTCTGTAATACTTTGCTATAAATTTTTAATTATTTTTTATTAAATAATTTAGTTTTTTAGGTTATTTATTTTGACCTATTTATTCTGTTTGAAATTAGAATTAAATTTACTTTCTTTGGATGATATGAGGCATAGCTTAGTATTTTCACATGTTGGTATTTTCTCTAATAATTTCTTATCAATTTTTTATTGTGAATCATCTAAAATTTTAATTGAATTTTATAAAAACTTCTAATTAATAATAATTATTTTGTTCTAAAAATGTGAGTACTTTATAAGGTTTTGAAGTTAGAAATGTGTAAATTCGAATATTATTTTGTCCAATTGTATACTATATTTTCATTTAAATATTACTTATATTTTATGGGACTTCAAATAATTGCTGTTTTAATTATAAATTTTAACTTAATAAGAATTATTCATAATCAATATTTTAAATTATACTCTCATCTAGCATATCTTGCTATTTTATTTAATTTTTTTATTTTATGATTTCTTTATATTATTTATTTTAAATACTAACTTTTACATTTTACAAATCGTTTATGGTTATCGTTTAATGTTATTAATGAAATAGATTAATACGATATAAATTGCTTTATTGACACTTCCTAATATAGATCTATATGATTTAACACATTATATTTTTATTATTTATCCTACTCTATTCACACTTCATAATATTATGTGTTTATCTATATGATTTATTAGACTATATTTTTATTATTTATCCTACTCTATGATAACTTTTAAGGTTCCGTGCAATGCAAGGGCTCCTTACTAGTGAGCATAAAACAATAAAAAGCAATCTAAGTGCAACTATTGATGTACAAGATGGCTCAATCACTGATTTACATGCAAGATGGCTATCTCTACAACTTAGGAATATCTTTGGCATTAACATAGCGAATAAATCTTAAAAATGAAGCATGTGGCATGGTCCCAACGTTTTAGCATTAACATAACGAAGAAATCTAAAAAAAGTGGCATGTGGCATGGTCCCAACATTTTAGGACTCAAATAAATTCAAAGGGTGAAAACCTATCCAAATTATTTCAAACTCATCCACCTCTTTATGCATAGGAGCATAAAGCTCTAAGACGAATAAGGGTGGCAATGGACCATGTGGCATGGCCCAGTCGACTCAATCCTAGAAAAAAGCGGGTCTGGGTTACAAAATGTGGATCTACGGCCAAGCCTGGGTCAAGATAAGAGAGGCTTGTCCTGGCAAACCTTACTATTTAATCTTGATTCCTTTATTCTTTTCTTGGTTAGGCCCGGCCATGATAGGCCAGTACAGCCTTGCTAGTTGCCAGACCTAAAGAGGAAGTGCCACATAGCCTACCTTAGAGATTATCATAATTGCATCTAGAGATTGAGAAGGGGTAAAAATGGAGAAAGAGGGTCGCAAAATAATTAAAAAAAAAAAGGAAAAAGTTTATGTAGGGATGCAACCTTATAACGTAGAACTACGGATACACCTCAAAAATCCATCATAAAAGGTAGTTTTAATGTTGAAATCATCTTGACATCGAGATGTATGATCATGAAAAATAAGAAGATTTTAAGTCTTAGAAATAATGAATTTTACAACATATTATCTACACCGCCCATTTTTAAGATTTTCATATGTTTATAGATCTACTTGATTTTAACCATTTTTTAAATTTAAAATTTTATAATTAGATATAAAAATAGATTTTGAGATAATCCTAAAAACATTTTACATCAAAATTATATACCATGATAAAACTTGAAGGTGCTACTTACCTCTATAATTACGGATGCATCCTTATGCCAATTGCACCCTTAAACAAAAAAAGGGTCAGTAACAAATCGTATGAAGATTCTAGAGCATCCTATGGCTTTTCTTTGAAACTTCATGCATAAAAAGATGGAGAGAATCTAAGCATCATTAAAGGGAAGAACTGAAAAGAAGGAAGATGGTGTATAAATTGTATTGTCTTCACTTTTTAATATAATTTCCTTTTTTGCATTGTAAATTCTAGAGAAATAAAGATATTCACTTTGAGGTGTAATTAACAAGGGATCATTTGATGCCTCGGAAGGATTCATCCATAATCATCAATTCTAAATCCCAAAAGAAGAGAGGATTTTGTTGCAAATTTTCTATCATTCTAGATATTTTTTAAAAAATCCTTACAAATATTCATGTACTAATCTTTGTCGACTTTACTAGATACTAACTCGTTTGTTCGAGTGATGCATCCAGGAAAATGGCAATCCTCACAAACAAAGTTTTAAAAGCTTCATCTTGTACATGATTTGCTATAGCACTTGCTCTTTTTATGGCCTTGAAGGCGGAAAGAGCCCCCCTCGCCTTCCCCTTACAATTCTTATATGGTCCACCATGGAATAAGCAATATCCACTTTTTAGCCTTAAATATAAAGCAAGTGGCTACCACAATATCCATTTTATTGTAAAACTTCCCCATTATCAAACATGTAAGTCTCGGCGTCTTCTATGAGAAGTCTCGGCGTCTTCAAATATAGAAATCTCGGCATCTTCTATGAGAATCTATAATATGATTATCAAATAACAACCAAATTTGAGCATAATGACGAGGTATAGAAATGTGTATACAATTTTTCTAAAAATAAAAAACCCAAACTTAAATGGTTAAAATTTGTCTATTGATAATAAACTATGGCCTGTTTATTTGGATTATAAAAGCTTTAAAATATGTCGAGGAATAACCATTAAGTTAGGATGGTCAGGGTGGAGTTTCATTCTTATCACTAAACTACGAAAAAAATAAAGCTATAAATGTGACAAATTTTCAACCTACTACTTATCAACTAGAACCATTACCCCACTAAGTTTGGATCTTAGAATTAACAGCAAAAGCATGTTGGATGCAAATTGAGACGTTAAATTGCAATTGTCAACACCATCTATTTTGGGTTTCATAAGTTATAAATACCAGCCATTTTTCAAACTTATCCGCTACATTACTACCTTACTGAGTTAGGATCTCAACAATAAAAGGGAGAAAGGGGGTGGGTTTGCTGTGGTAGCACCCCCTATGCCCTAAACGCACGTCGTGCTCTTCAATCCTACTAATTGTTTATAAAACCTAACCATTTAAAAAACGTGTAGGGCCTGTATTACCCATTGAATTACCCAAAAAAAAGATAATAATAGCAAAAGCATGCCCAAATTAGTCATTCCAAGAATCACCCCTGTTTATTTTTACTTTTGATGGGTTAGTGGGAGGATTTAAACTTAAGATATGCTATGAGACTATTTATTTTTGTTATACGGTGGTCACAATTACTATTGGCTATTAGATGTCAAATTAGATGGCTTGGCGACACAAAGTTTGGAAAATTTTTTTTGAACATTGAGATTTTAGTCAACGACACGCTCACATCTACCTGATTTGAAACTGATGGGCAAGAGTGATTGTGATCTCCTTGTATTAAAAGTAAAGAATTGCTTACAAATATATCATTTACTTTTTGTATAAGGCGGTCACAATATTCTTGTTCCTTTGAATTCAAAATGGGTGGTTGTAAGCGTATTATTGATTAGATGCAATGTTCTAAAAAAAAATCTTAAACTTCATGTCTCACCTCAAGCCATCCAATTTGACATCTAACGAATGGAAATAATTGTAACTTATTTGTACAACAGATAAAGGGTACGGTTTGTATAAAGTAGAGGCTCTAAAACAATCAAAGTAAATGTCACCTTCAAATAGCATCGAGAAATGTGATTTCTAAACTAGAAATATTTGTGATAGCCTTAAAAAATATTTTCATCTCTAAGTATACAATTTAAAGCTTCAAAAATAGTGTAGATCAAGCAAATCTATGAAAACTTGAAAATCCTGAAAATTGACGGTCCAAAAATGCATTACAAGATGTACTATTTTCAAAACTTTAAATCCATTTTTTTTCTCATGTCAATGCATCTTGAGGTCGAGATGATCAATTTGATGATATTTGAGCATCAAAACAACATCTTCTAGTGAAAATTTTCAGGTATGCCCTAATTTGATTGTTTAGAGCCTCACACTTATATAATTTTTTTTTAAATATAAAAGGTTTCTTTATAGACAAATCCATAAAAGCATAAAGCATCCCTATTAAAGATCGATGCCAGTAGGTATTCCATCTAAAAACAATGGAAACTAACAGTCCAAATGTTTTCTTACTAAAATTATTATTTTTAGTTTTTTAAATTTACTTATTTTTTCATATTCGTGATCTGCATGTTAAATATTATATGTCCTTAAAAATTAAATCCAAAAATTCATCTCAAAAATAGATTTATTAATAGGCCGACATTGCTACACATGCGGGCTTGGCCACATAGAAACCGTTCCCTTATAATAAGAGGGCAATTATTAGTAGCACAAAATCTAATAAGGTATCAAACTCCAGAAAATAAGGGTAAGGTTAACTTTGTTTGGCTTTTTCGGATATGCTTCAAAGACCTTTGAATCCTTTTACATTATGATCTCCATGAAAGAAAGACCTATGTGATCTCTTACAGGAGAATGATTGATATATATATATCACCTCTTTTGTTTTGGCAAAATATCACTTACAGGTGGTCTTATTATAACAACATATATTTCAAAATAAAATCAACATGGCAATAAAACCAAAATCTTAAAACTTGATATCATTGAAATAAATATGCATTATACTTGATAATAAAAAAATAAAATTGTGTGTCAGAGATTACTTCAACCGGGCTTATTACACCCTACACCGAGTCACCACCATCCAATGGCGCGAGATCGACGATCTTGCTTTAATTTCAAACCGAGAAAGCAAGTTTAGATCAAGCCACACCAATGGAACATGAACCCCTTTGATCACAAACTCAAACCCTAGGTTAATTCCCTTAATAACCTAGTTTGAGCGATATGGATTCTCTCTTTGCGAAACCCTAAAACCTTTAGCCATAAATCTACAGTTGAGATATATGAGAGAGAAGAACTCCATAACTTAAACCCTTAGGTTCTTTCACAATGGAGGGAGATAAACTTTTCTTAAGAGAGACCCTTAGGTTCTTTTACAATGAAGGGAGAGAAATTTTTCTTAAGAGAGACCTTTAGGTTCTTTCACAATGTGGGAGAGAGAGAAACTTTTATTGAGAGAGAGAGAGAAATTCTAAGTGGGATATGAGAGAGAAATATGAAATTAGGTACAAGAGATTAGATGTAGATATTTTTTGGTAGAGACCATCCTTTTTTATAGGCTTTGAGCAATATTAAGG
The DNA here is from genome assembly GCF_000471905.2 of Amborella trichopoda. The sequence continues at coordinate 5,841,246 of NW_006499159.1, forward strand.
TTTCTTAGGGTTTTTCTTGGCTTGCCTCTTCTTGTGAGATTGAACATAGGCCGTAGATCAATGGTGACTTGTGGGGTGAGAGATCTTAGTCATCCATTCCATAGATGAGCTATTAACATTATGAAATGTGCATGAACCCTTATCCCCTTTTTTTAAACCATGTTCCCATCAATAGAAAATAAGTTAAATTAATTTTAATTAAATATTGTGAATTCCATAAAATAGCACATCTCTACATATATTTTCCATAAAATCTATCAAGTCAATAGCTACCTCTATATTAAGTCAATATATGGTCAATACATACTCAATCCATAATTTGACCACTTGTCACAATTTAAAGTTACCAAAACATAAGGTCACATGGACCACAAAACAAAACTTTTCATAAAATAGAAAGTAGTAAGAGGTGGGGGGTGCCACCCATGTGCACAATGGGCCCCCATGATTATTTGTTTTATGCATTTAAAAGTAAAAAAATACTATATATTGAATATTAAAACACTGTAAAATCAATATTTTTAATTTTATAAATCCAAAAATTATAAATAAAATATTCAAAGGTCCATAAAAATTCAAATAATAATTCTAAAATAACCATTATCATAAAACAAACACAATTAAATTAATTTGATAAGAAATGGATCCATATAGTTTAGGAATTGAATAAACAATCATGGGGCACTCCACCTTCAACTGTGAACTACGGACCACACTTGCTTTATCAAACCAACCCAGTATTTCTCATGACCCACAGTTCAAGTAGGAGCTCATTAGTATGTCATCGAAGTCTAGCCGATGAACCAAGGGGTTGCAATCCCAGTCTGTGGATTACAGGTAATCCCTTAAAGACGAGTCTACGTCACCAAGACCTGATGCGACCGCAGCTCTATGGTGCATAGGGGGATCTATCGCACATGCATACGCTTCATCCTAAAAGGTGGATTTTTGGCTTTCCTGAAAGATCTATCGATATGTATGCTGTGTGATGGCACATGGATGATGTTTTGGCCCCCGTCTTTATAGGCCACCATCACACACAAGGGTCACACAGTCCATCGATTCACTCATCCCGACATGTTTTTCGACTTTATCAAGGCCTAACCCATGAACCCTCCTCGATTTGTTCTTCATGCTCCTAGGTAACATGGGTTTTTTCCAACCAAATGACCTAGATTGTCAAACACAGTCCAGTATCTGCAAATATCGTTTGCATGGTATGGTTCACGAGGGACCACATCCCCACTGAGTTCATGTTTCACAATATCATTTCATTTTACATGCACTCATAAGGCCTTTAAAGGCCACATAAACCCCACATCTCATATTTGGCCTTTGAAAGCCTTATATTATCTCTTCTTCACTTTCTCTCGTCCCCATCTCTCTTCCCCAATTAAAATTTCTCTCTCAAGGATTTTCTATTTATTCTCTCTCAACACATTAAATATGGCTTTCTACATCAATCCTTCACAAAAGGCTTTATAGGGGCAACACCTTTTTTTCTTTTATGCTCAGATCATATCCCAAAAGTGGTCGTTGCCCATCTTTTACATCACTTCACAAATCATGAAGTTGTTGTCGCAGAAGACCATCACGTACCCTCATCGCATGGGGTCGTATGTTTATTGGCTCAAAATAGTTCTTCAAATAAGCTGCTCCTTTTTGTAGCCATACAACCAGCACCACACATCTGAGTTCCATGGGTGAACAACATTATAGTCTCTTGTTCCATCTGGCCTGTCAAATACTAGCAGGTGCTCCCATTGATATATTTAGTTTATCTGGATCTCGATCTTTCTCAATCTCACCTCATTCCTCAAGTGATAGAAACATGGTTTCATATGCTTAGAGTTTTAATGCAATCGTGACTCATTTGACATGCATATCGTTGCCGTGTTGTGACAGAAAAGCCTTACTGCCTCACAATGCACGAGATCAAAGTCAAGTCGATTAAGAAATTTTTTAATCCATATGGCTTCCTTGGCCGCCAAACAGCATGCCACGTACTCTGTCTTCATAATGGATAATTCTATCACATCATGTTTCTTTGATTTTCAAGAATATGTATCCTTTTCAAACATGAACATATATCCAGATGTAGACTTTGCATCATCTAAATCCATGAGATAACTTGCACCTGTATATCTAAATACCCAAGCAGCTAAAAGAAACATGGGACTGTAGCAGCTTCCACTCAATTATTGCACATACAATATATACATTCTCAACATTTTTATACATATAACATGAGGTAGCATAACAAGTCTTATGCAATATGTAATTCAATACCCGTTGGTTTCGCAATATGCAAAACCTTCATGAACCACAAATGTTCAACCACACTAGTCATCTTGGTAGTAAATCCATACAAACCAAGTTATCTAAACAACACAACGTGTGTCAAGGAAGCCTAGCATGATGGTTTTCCTTCAACATTCCCAATGGTTCAAGGTATTAGGTAATCGATGATTTTAAATAATTAGAAACATGGGTTAAGGCATATGAGTATTTAAAAACTAGTGCATGACAGTTTTTCTTCAATTTTTTATTAAATACCGTCAAGATGCAATGTTTTTCTCTTTAATATATATATATATATATATATATACATTCACAAGTAATAGTTAGATAATAATATGACGTTTTAAAATGTTTATTCATAAATACTTAGTGGACCTTGCAAGACTGCGTGTTTTTTTTTTTTAAAAAGACCATATTCATAGAGTTAGGTTTTTCTTAAATTATCAATTTTAATTTTAAAATACATGTTTAGCATTCATAAATCATTTTACCACATGCACCTTTAATTTCCTACCATGTCAATTTCATGGCCACAAAAACAAATCATAAATATCATCTAATGATTTTATCCAAAATAAAACATAACTAAAGAATGATTATTAAAGCCCTAACAAAATGCTTCATTTTGACAAATATGGAGATTTTATCAAGAGATTATCATCATATGCAATACATCATATTGTAGACATTATTAGGAGGATGGTCAGTAATACCGAGTTCCATCAGAATACTCATTCCGTGCTTATATATTTAAATGAGCCACACTCATCTCTCGTGTTTCATACTTAGGCTTAAAGCTCTCGATCAAACAACATCTCCATGTGTATCACTACCTTAAGTAGTTCATACTCAAGCATAATGAGGCAAAAAAAAAAAACACAGGGTCTTCAAAAGAGGATATTTCAAATTTGTTAGCACTTATCACCTAATGTCCATACACTCTATACATATTCATAAAACAAATAGCCAAAAACCGAAGAAGTATATGAAAAATAAAATAAAAGGGTTACTGAATCCTCTTTTCTTATATGATCTTATCATAGAAAAAATTTCACACCTCAAAACCGTGTAGTGTGGTACTTGAGCGTTCTTGATTATTTGTACTTACTTGTTTTTGCGATCTTGGAAAAGCATGCAACTGATGGAGAATATATTGATCATCAGTTTTACATGCCACGAAGTGTCTATCTCTTCAACACTTGGATTCTTCATTTCTTACATCATGAAGAAATAATCTTCTTCATCCCATCATTTCAAACATCACAAATTCGATTCTCTCACTGATCTTCAGCATCTCTTTGCTACCACCAAGTCTCTCTATATATCTATTCATCTCGAAGAAATCAATATGCTTTTATAGGTATCGTTTTTTTTTTTTTCTTCTTTATTATATTCTCAAATCGAATATTCTTTATATAGAGTGTCATATCTCACAAACTCTATATTACATCTCTCTGAAGTTTTATTATAATAAACCATACTCATTACACACTATAAAAACCTTTTTGAATGAGCCCTAAAAAGGTATCCATAATTAGAAATCTAAAGATGTGCTTTAACATTCCACATCTTTCAAGTTACTGCATAATAGAAAGTTTATTTCCACATCTGTCAACTCATAAAAAGTTTATCTCTGAATCCTTTTGAGTATTGAAATAGACTCAAAAATATAAAATAGTGACTAGTTTCATCTCTAAATCATACCATTTAATGAGTATTCGTTTTACTGACATTTATGTCACAATGCAATTTTCTCAGTAGAAAATCAAGTTGAGTACTTCTCAATAAAAAAATTGTTTATCTCAATTCTCAAATAATTTATTTTTGAAATTTTAATGTTGAAAACTAGGCTCAAAATCAAACCACAACATCATAGTTTGAATCCCAAATAATACTTTTCTCCAGAGAAATAAATATGTGACATTTACGTCACAAAATAAATCATACTGCAAAATTCCAAGATGAATACTATCTAGTAAAATTGTTTTTTCTCTCTACTTTCATGGAGTCTCCATTTCAAATAAATTATGTTTGAAATTAGACACTTAAAGATAACATATATATTTTCGCAAGCCTTGTATGACTCTGCTAAGTAGGCTTGATAAATATAGTTATTCATGTTTCAATGAAAAACATACCAAATTGCCGAAAATTCAGGATAACATCTATTCAATCCAAAATTGGTATTCCTCTCTTCTTACAGATATATTTTTTTCAAATAAATTTCATTAGAAAATAGACTCAAAATGGAAGTTTAAAAATTTAGTGTGGACCATAAAACATTATGTTAAGTATAGAAATAAAATCATGCATTTCAAGTCATGGAAATAGTTTTTGTTACAGAAAACAGTACTTGCATACCCTTCAATAAATTGCTCATATCTTACAAACCACAAGGAATTTCTTAATAAAACTTTTTTTGTTTAAAAGTAGACTCAATTTTATGAGTCTTAGTCAAATTTCAGCTATAAATAAAATCATATAGTTGGTGAGAAAAATCACGAAACTCAATACACAGTTCTTGGATTTTGCAGGGTCAGAACTGACATCTTTCATTGTTGAGTCCATAACTCTCAATTCCCATAAGATCTCCCACTGAAATTTTTCAGGTAGATCCTACTATTAAAAACACAAAATATCATTGACGAATGGAATAAAAAATTACCTTATTATCTTCTTCATATCACTACTCCAAAATAGCCCATAATATTCATTATGCAGAGTTCCTTTTCGGTGTTGAAATATTTCAATAATTCTTAATCGTGAGTGTATTTCTTTGCCATAAAGGTCATTAGCTTTCTTATATCTCATTCTCAAGCTTGATCAAAACTCAATAAAGAGAAAAGACAACTAATGACATAAAATATTAATTGCTCTGATACCAATGAAAAAAAGACCTATGTGATCTTTTACCAGGGAATAATATTTTGTTTGTATGTTTTTTTATATATATATATCACCCCTTTTGTTTTGGAAAAATATCACTTACAGGTGGTCTTATTACAACAATATATACTTCAAAATAAAATCAACATGGTGATAAAACCAAGATCTTAGAACTTAATGCCATTGAAATAAGTAAGCACTATGTTTGAGAATAAAAACATAAGATTGCAAGAAATAAAAGAGAAGAGTGCCGAAGATTACCTCAATCGGGCTTATTACTCCCCACACTGAGTCACCACCATCCGATGGCACAAGATCGACGATCTTGCTTCAATCTCAAATCAGGAAAGCAAGTTTATGCCAAGTCGCATCAATGGAACATGAAACCTTTGATCATAAACTCAAATCCTAAGTGAATTCCCTTAGCAACCTATATTGAGAGAAATTGATTATCGTTTTGCTAAACCTTAAAACCCTTAGCTATAATCCATAGTTAAGAGATAGGAGAGAGAATAACTCTGTAACCTAAACCTTTAAGTTCTTTCACAATGTGGAAGAGAGATAAACTTTTCTTAAGAGAGACCCTTAGGTTATTTCACAACATGTGAGAGAAATAAACTTTTCTTAAAAGAGAGATAAATTTTAAGTGGGATATGAGAGAGAAATATAGAATTATGTACAAGAAATTAGGTGTAGAGATTTTTTGATAGAGACAATTAATTTTTATAGGATTTGAACAAGATTATGGTTTTTTGGGGTTTTTCTTGGCTTGCCTCTTCTTTTGAGATTGAATATGGACCGTCGATCGAGGGGGACTTGTGGGGTGAGAGCTTTGAGCCATCCATTTCATAGATGGGCCATCAACATTATGGAAGGTGCATGAATCCTTATCCTCTTTTCCTAAACCATTTTTCCATTAATAGAAAATAAGTTAAATTAGTTTTAATTAAATATTGTGCATTCCATAAAATAGCACATCTCTACACATATTTTTCATAAAATCTATCAAAGATATCTCAAGTCAATATCTACTTCCATATTAAGTCAATATATGGTCAATACATACTCAATCCATAAGTATGTATTAGTGGGTCACCAAAATCTAGCCGATGAGCTAAGGGGTCGCAATCCCAATCTGTGGATTACAGGTCCTCTCCTAGAAACGAGTCCAAGTCACCAAGACCTGATGCGACCACAACTCTATGTCACAAAGGGGGATCTCTTGCACATGCATATGTTTCACCCTAAAAGGTGGATTTCTGGCTTTCTCGAACGATCTATTGATATGCATGCCGTGTGATGGCATATGGATGATGTTTTGGTCCCCGTCTTTATAGGCCACCATCATACACAATGGTCATACAGTCCCTTGGCTCATTCATCCGGCACGTTCTCTGACATCATAAAGGGCTAACCCATGAACCCTCATCGGTTTGTTCTTCATGTCAAAGTAACATGGGTTTTTTCTAACCGACTGTCATAGATCGTCAAGCACAGTCTGGTATCTGCAAATATTGTTTGTATGGTATGGTCTATGAGGAACCACATTCTCAACGAGTTCATGTTCCACTATATCATTTCATTTTACAAGCACTCATAAGGCCACATAAACCCAATACTCCATTACACAAACTATGGTAATTTCCATCGGTGTCCAAATCGATTGATGACTCCTTTATGTTACACAGTTGTATCGGAAAAGTGTTTGGTGAAGCGATCACTTTTATTGTCAAGATTGTATACAATGAGACTATTTGCCTTTGATATAAGATAGTCACATGTACTTATAACCATTTGATGCAAAATTTCATTAGCATATGTGTGTCACAAACTTCAAAAAAAAATATTTTGAAGTTTGAGCTTGGTCAATGGAATAAATGCAGCCACCTAATTTCACATCTAATTGTTAAGATTCATTATGACCATCTTGTACCAAATGTAAAATAGTTTTATTCTATACTTTTTTTTTTTATTGTCGTTACTCATTTATCTACGATTTAGATGATTGAGGACCTATCAATTTAGAAATCCATCATTTAATCCGGCAAAAATTATTATAAAACAAATTTAACTTGAAGCCCTAAAAATGCTCCATCTTGAAAAGTTGATCAATATTGGATCAAGATCGTTTACTATAATGTATGCGAGATCATTTTTACTAATGCATGCGGGATTGTAATAGAGTTTCCTGTCACTAGGTTGAGAATGTTTCGTCCCTAAATTTTGGAATGCTAAAAATGGTTGTATATTACGAGATCATTTATCTTTGTTTGAGAAAGTAAATCTTGTAAATAATTCTATAGTCATGATGATCGAGACCATAAAATTTTATAGGCTTCAGGACCATACATATTACTGAAATAAGAGCGAAATGAAAGGAAGACTGAATGGAAGGGAAGAACCATAGACGTGGACATGCGACATTCAAAGTCCAAACTGGTTGGAAGACGGTCAGGGGCCACGCGGGACCAAGAATGGGTCCCCCTTTTGAGGGAAAAGGGCAAAAGTGAAAAACGGCAACATTATATCCAACCTCAAAGTACCAACTATCAGCTATTCTCAACCGCAAGGAAAAATTTATATTCTACTTCCTCGAGAGCATAGTGTCTATTTACTCCCTCAGGCAAAATCTATTTAGAATTAATTTTAGAGATATGATATCTTTTAACACAAAATTAACTTCAATATTTTAGAGATATAATATCTTTTAACACAAAATTAACTTTAATTTTTTTTTAAATTGTATTCTCTAAACACTTAAAAAAATAATATTTTATAATTAAATAGAAACTATCTAATTTTTAAAGGAAAAGTACATAATGTGACCATTTACTTTTGATGCAAAGTAGTCATATTAATTTTGACAATTGGATGTGAAATTTGGTGGCTGTAATTATTCCAGTGGCCAAACTCAAAAACTTCAAAAAAAATTTTCTTGACCTCTATGACACACTAAAAAATTTCAAGTTGTAAGGAATTGTGACCAGCAAATATCAAATGTAAATGATCCCATCATATATAATCCCGGTCTCGTCATAGACGAGCCCAATTTTAAAAGATAAGATTTAAGTGTAGAAACACTTAAATTGGCTTTAAAAATAATCGTCTAATATGGTTAGGTGGTTCCCAATTCGCAAGTAGGTCATTTACCCAACAGATTATAAGTAGACTATGCTCCCGCGGGAGGACCATACTATAAGCGCTCTTTCTATAAGACTTTTGACATATTTCATTTGTTCACACCCGGGCAATGTAAATGAAAAAGAGTCGTCCTTGGGGCATATCACCACACGCGGCAGCAAAACCCCTTTTCGTTTCCCACACTAAAACTAGAGAGAGAGTGGAGGGAGAAAATTAAGAGAGAGAGAGGGGAGGGATAAAATTAAGAGAGAGAGAGGGGAGAGGGGTTTTCTAGTATTCTATCTACCCAATTTTCATTCATATCTAAAGCTGGCAGCGAAGAGAGAGAGAGAGAGGAGAGGCCTTCGGCACAGAGATACGTTTTAACAATCTCAATGTTCGTTTTCGCTCTCGAATGGTGCTCCGGAACTGCTTCCTCCAGGTATTTCCACCATGATCTCTCTCACTTTAACTCTGGCTTTGTAAGTTTCTCTCTCTCTCTTCCTCCCCTCCCCCTCCCCCTCCCCCTCCCTCTCTCTCTGGATGCTCATGTGAAAATGGAGTTTGTCTGGTGGATTAGGGTTTGGGACTTTTTGTTCCATGTTTCAGGGGTGTTGCGCCCTTTAGGGTTTTTTTTTTTGGAAAGGGTGCTCTGCGTACTTGTTTCCTTTTTCCTTTTTTATAGGTAAATCCATGTTGGTTTTCTTCTCTCTGTAGATGAGTTTTAGGGTTTTCTATGTCCCGAAACAGTAGGAAGGGGATTGAGGTGTGATACTAGGGCCCCATTACATTTATTATCTCTCAGAAGAGTTCGAGCATTGGAGTTCCTGATAAATGTTTTTTTCTCTTTTTTGGCAGTTCTGGTGTCAACATTACAATGGGTTTTGATGGGACTAAAGAATGATGACCAAAGCCAAGGGATAAAGGATTATAGTTATAATCAAGCACATGGAATGCATTGAATGCCTGGACATTGGAGGTTCCTCTGGTTTGTCATGTGATGACAAAGAGGATTTTAGGGCGTGTATAAATACTTCTTGCGGGCCTGCAATTGAAGATGATTATGGGTCGAAGAAAATGGTGGAATTCAGCAATGACGAGCGCTGGTCTGGTGTTGAAAAGATAGAAGAGGTTCTTCCCAAAGGTGATGATTTCGGTGAGAGATTATTCCCGGAATTCGAGCATATGATCGACAAGGAATACCCAGTATGTGATTCACATGTTTTGCTCAACGAGGAAATGCCAATGCCGTTATTGACAGTGTCTACGAGCATGGGAAGTGCAATGGCCTTGCAAGAGGAGAAGAAGCAAGAAGATAGCGTCTGCATTAATTCCAAGGAGGCTGAGCCCAATAGGCCAATCCTCAATATGGAGCTCGAAGAGAGCAAGCCCGGTGCATTGATCAAGGGGTCACCTGAAATGGGTTCGTGCAACTCCAGTGAAAGGTTTGCTTCCTTGGTGTCTCAGTTCTTAGAAGGTACGAAAGCGAGTGCTTCTTCTAATGGACAGTTTGTATCAGCCAATGCCAGTCAATTGGCCTCACGAGAGATAAAGAAGCAGGAAGTTGGTGTTTTTGTGAAATCAAAGGAGACTGAAACCGATGATCCAATGTCTCATATGTTTCTCAAAGGGGGGAAGGCTGGTATATTGACCGAGGGGTCACCTGAAATTGATTCCTCCAACTCTAGTGCTGGATATGCTTCTCTTGTGTCTAAGTTCTTAGAAGTTACAAAAGCAACTGCTTCTTCTGATTTACAGTTTGCATCAACTAATTCCAGTGCATTAGCACTCCAAGAGAAAAAGAAGCAAACAGATGGTGTTACGGTCAATTCAAAGGAGAGTGAAGCCAATCTGCAAATGCCCATTATGTTGCCTGAAGAAAACATGCCTGGTGTGTCGAATGAGCGTTCATCTAGAATGGGTTCTTACATATCAGGCAATAGCTTTGCTTCTTTGGTTTCTAAGTTCATCGAAGTTACAAATGCTAGTTCTTCTTCCAGCATTTATTATTTATCATCTGATGCCAGTGCACTGGCCTTCCAAGAGGAGAAGAAGCAGGCAGATGGTGTTTATGTTAATTTAAAGGAGAACGAATCCAATAAGCCTATCTCCAGTTGGTTGCTTGAAGAAAGCAAGCCTGTTGCATTGACTGAGGGATCACCTGAAATGGGTTCTTGTAACTCAGGTGATGGTTTTGCTTCTCTGGTTTCTCAGTTCCTAGAAGGTAAGAAAGTGAGTGCTTCCTCTAGTTCTCAGCCTGTATCAGCTGATGTGAATGCTCGAAGCTGTCTTAGTGGTGCATTGGCTTCTTCTTCTGGACACGGTGAAAGGGAATATTTTAATATTGGTAACACTATTGTGAAACCCGGCGTCACTGTTACTGAATGTGCACATTCTTCGTCTTCTTCGAAGAAATTTAGTACACCAATTAGAGTATTTGGGCGGTTAACGAGAGCCAGAAAAGCTGCAAGAGACAAAAATATGGCTGCTGCTTTATTGTTGAAGGATGCTAGTTGGTTCTTTAATAAAACCAAGGGCAAAAGGAGTGTAATCTCAAAGGCAGCAAGGTCCTCAGTTTGGGGAGGGTTAGGGAGTTTGATTCAGGTGTTTCAAGTTCAACAGAGTGACAATGCTGCCAGTGGGTTTCCTCTGGAGCTAGTCAAAAGCATAGGAGGTAAGAAAGTGGAGCGTGGAAGAAGTCGGGGAAGGTATCGTGCAAAGGCTAAGGTTAGTACCAAATCACAAAAGCCGAAGAATCCTGCCCAAGTCAAGTCTAGGCGTGCTAAGGCTCAAAGAAAGGATCAGCTGATTGCAAAGGAGAGTCCTCTTTCATTGTATCATCATGATGGTGGTAATGTCAATTTAAGTGTTGGGTGTCTGAAAAGTGAGGCCATGGACAATAATAGTGGGATGTTTAAAGCATCTCATGAAATCAGTAATGAAAATTCCAAAGCAGCAATGGAAAATTTTGATGTCAAATTTGGACTGGATGGCTGTGACACCAAGCAGGTCCATGAAGTAGCTGTTCAAGACGCTTCTGTTGATGGGTTCAAAAAATCAGTCTTATCTGTGGATGTAGATGTTCCGATTGGTGATTTGAAGCATGGGGATAAGGATTCAGAAAGCACATTGACACAAGATACGACTGCTGAAAACCTCATTGGCAGTTCATCTTTTATGCTCTCCTCATTTGAATATGGCGTTGACGCATTGGGAGAAGGATTCAGTAGCATGCATCTTGACTTTGGGGCATCACCTCATTTAATGGATTCTGATGAAACTGAAAGGAATGCCACTGTGACTGACAGGAAGGATGACCTCTGTTTACATGAAACTTTACAGTGTGGAAGAAGTTTTCCTGTTACGGCAGACACATCTCTAAGTAGTCAGGAACTTTCCGAGAAACGTTTTTGCTGTAAAATTCCATCACATGGAATGGACTCTACTACAGAAACCACATATCTTGAAGACTTACAAGATGAGGCTCCTACATGTTCACAGGCTGGGATTGATCCTATAATTACTCCACCATTGGATTTGAAACAATATGGCAGAAAGAAAGGAAGGAGAAAAGAAGAAGGCAGCAGAAACCAAAGTTTATTATTTGCAGACCTTCCTAAACAAGAAACCCTGCAGGGAGATTTGCTTGTTTCAGTTAATCAGAGTACGGCCAGAAGGTCAACCAAAAGTAGATCTGAGCAGACTTCCAAAAGGTCATCGAAACCCAGAAAAAACTCAGACCTGAAAAGCATGGGAAATCCCTTCGGTGAAAATTGTAGGGATGGGGAACTTTATGTGGAACAAGCGCCATTGAGGATAAGGGAATTCAAAATGGACCAAGGAGCTATGGAATTGGCAAGTAGCTGTGAACGAATCACATTATCTGGGCCAATGGGTATTGGTGCAGCTCCATCTGAGGAAGCGGGTGGTGAAATGTTGCAGCTCAATGCCAACAAGAAGGCTCAGAGGCATCCTAAAAAATCAAATGAAGTGAATAAATGTGGATCATACACTCCCACTTCAGGGGGCTGTAAAAAAGGAAGAGGTAATGGTTCGCAGAAAAAGAAGGTCGTACCTGGCCAGCATGCTACATTAACTGGTGAGCTCGATTCTGGCGTATTTTTTCATGGTGGTTTGTTCTTTCCTTTCTGCTTGCTTCACTGCTTGGACATTACATGAGTGTCACTTTGCCTGGTAAATGCCTACCTTTTCCTTGTTTTGTGAGAAAAAGGACTGAAACTAATGTTGCTAAAATATGCAGGCAGCAGCGACAAAGAACAAGAAACACTTCAAGATCAATGGAGGAAGGATGGTGGTAAAGGAGCTGCTGTTCAAGATGGGGCAGGTTCTGTTATTCTTGGAGAAAGTGGTGCCAATGCGGTAAACAAGTCTGCGTTGGATGCTGAGGTCCAGAGTCTTCCACCTCGTGTGGCATGGGTGCTGTGTGATGATTGCCAAAAGTGGCGATGCATACCTGCTACTCTTGCTGACATTATTGAGGAAACAAACTGCAAATGGTATTGTCCAATTTACCTCCTTTATGTTGCTTTTGAAGTTTCGATTGATGCTTAACGATTTGCTTTACACTCTTTGTTACAACACCTCCATTTTCATGTGAAAAGAAATATTGTCAGGGGAAAGAGTATTAACTTGTATATTTGATGTATTGATGTCTTCAACTATAAATGCTTGTTTGTTTATAGATAACTCAAATTTCTTTTGTATTTGAATATGAAGATCATAGCAGAAATTCTTCCATTGTCCATTCTGGACCATACATTTATCCTCATGTATCTTACATCTGTATCTAACATAGTTGATCAATTGGAAATTTATTAGTATTTGTCTTAAAAAAATAGTGAAAACAGTAATAATACTAAGCAAGTCAAGGCATTATAGTGACAAGAAACATAGGGAGTTTCAGTTCTCTAGAATTGTTTGATGTTTATAACGGCAGCAAATCAGGGCTTTACAATTGCAAGAAGGTCTACAACCCTATGTTAAACCATAGATTTGCTGAGATGTCTATCTCTGCATTTACCTCCCTTGCTATATGTTTTGGACAAAAAACTGCAGTCCCATCTCTATAGGTGGTTATTTCTAGTTCTCCACAAATATTCAGCATCTTTAAATGGGTGGCATTTCCCCTTCTTACAACCATAATAAAAGAATAATTCTGTATAATGTCTGTATGCACAGATTTGCATCCTAATAATAAAAGCTTGGGCTTCCAACCATTTCTTAGTGGAGGCAAGCCAGCCCCCATCTCATCTACTCAGACTTCCCACAGACAACCTCTCAAAATTGAGCTGGTTCCTCACTTCCTTTGAGGTTCCACTGAAGTTGATCACTAAGGCATCTACGCATGTCAGAGCCGGTTTCTTTTCAGTCAATTCCGGGCCACTTGAAAATACAATTGTTTCTTTTTATTCACATTTACTTCAGTACCTTCACACCCATGTCCACTGCCGTTCTCTTTGTGAATGGTTTGGATTGCACAAACAAACCTTATCTTTTATTTAGAACATTGAGGACAAAATATATTTACAATTTCTTTTTCTATGAACTTGGTAAATATCATTTGTTTAACTCCAACCTGTAATCGCAACAACCCAATTGCAAGATCAACATATACATGCACCTATTTATCTTTATATAGGCACAATTACTGCATGGAGACATGAATTAATTGTATATTTTTATCTAATTTTTTTAATTGTGTTCTAATGCAACTTTAGTAGGATTGACTACTTGTTAACCTCTTTCTCTTTGTTTTGATTAGAATGTTGGAGTCATTAATTTGTCCCTAAGAGACCTGTAGGGATCATTAGATACTGTAATTCTGTAAAAGATGGGTGCTTTGCATCTGTGATTTCTATGCAGTACTCTATTTCTGTACCTTCCATTTCCATGGGAGACTTCTTTCTTTGGCCAAGTCAGGAGAAGCTATCCTTTGGAGAACTACTTTTTTTCTTTCCTTTTTTTTTGGGCAAACTTTCATACAGAACCCCAATTTCTGTACCAATTTGGCGATAGATAGCCCATCCCCATTATTTTCTTTTAGGTAGTATTGAAGTTTTCCCTAAACATCTGATCTTACACCCTCATCCCCTCTCTCCCCTCTTTTCTCACTTTTAAAATAGATTACTAGTAAGAATTTAATGTACGCCGAATAAGGAAATAATCTTTCCTTTACCTCTTGCCCAACCCTTTTTCACCCCTCTTGTGGTTATCCCCCCCCCTCTCTGTCTCTCTTTCATCGTGGATATGCTGGCTCTCCTCTCTCTCTCTCTCTCTCTGATGTCCATGATGAGAGAGAGATAGGGGAGAGAACTAAGGGAGAGGGGTACAAGGGGTTGGGTGAAAGGTGAAAAAAAGATGATTGGCATACATTAAATTGTCGATGGCAAGGTTCAAAAAAGTGTAGGTGCCCACCTAGACAGTTGGGGGCCGGCCTGCCTAGAGTGGTACAGTTATGAGAAGAAGAAGAAGAAGGAGAGAGAGAGAGAGAGAGAGAGAGAGAGAGAGAGAGAGAGAGAGAGAGAGAGAGAGAGAGAGAGAGAGAGAGAGAGAGTAGTAGTAGTAGTAGTAAGTAAGTAAGTATAAGTAACGTTAAGTTAACGTTAACGTTAACGTTAACGTTAAGTTAACGTAACGTTAAGTTAACGTAAGTTAA
>NW_006499159.1:5856341-5870291 GCF_000471905.2 Amborella trichopoda
CGTACGTAACGTAAGTAAGGTAGTACGACGTACCGACGACGACGGTAGGACGGCGAGAGAGTAGAGAGTAGAGTAGAGAGAGAGAGAGAGAGAGAGAGAGAGAGAGAGAGAGAGAGAGAGAGAGAGAGAGAGAGAGCATGTGGTCTTTATTAGTTCTAAAAAATAAACCATTTATTTAACTCCTTTCTTACCTGTTAAAGTATGGAAAAATAGTTAGTAGTAGAAGAAGAAGAAGAAGAATAAGAAGAGGAGAGAGAGAGAGAGACCATGTGGCATTTGTTGGAGAGAGAGAGAGAGGAAGCAAGTGGCCTTTGTTGCTTCCCTAGGATGAAGCAGCCTATGCACACTAATTCAAAAAGCGGTCTGCCCAGTGCCTAGGCGGGCTAGGGGGGCCCTGGCTGCACCACCCAGGCCTGGGCGGACCAACTACGCAGGTTGTCCCTGGGCGCCCGCCTAGCATCCCGCCTAGGCGGGCGGCTAGGGGACTACTCCCACCTAGTGCAAAAATACCCATTTTGTAGGGTATTTTTTACCTTTTTTTTGTTTGGGTTATAAAAATGCATGAATATGTATTTTTTATACAAAATCTGTACCTAAAACAGGGTTGCTGGACATGTCTTGCTTCTTTTGAACCGAGGCACCAAGGGGGACCGCCTAGGCGCTGCCCGACGTTTTTTGGATCATTGGCAAGGAAGAAATACGTGTGCTTTGTTGGTTCCCAAGATAAAATATTTATTTAACTCATTGCATGCGTGTTAAAGTATGGAAAAAATAGTAAAACAAGCCACCAAATAATAAAACAAGCCCGGAAATAGAAAAAATAAAAAAGGTTGTTCCAAGGCTTTGCCTAGACGCTCGCCTTGAGGCAACCTTGCGACCTTGGCTGCCTAGGCCGGCGCCTAGGCGCAAGGATGCCCAGGGCGCCCTCCTAGGCATTTTGGCTGCCTGGCCACCCACGCAATTGAATTTTTGAACAATGGTCAATGGCAATTTTATGTTAAAAAAGTGAGGAAAGAGTATAGAGAGGAGATGAGGGGGTAAGATGGAATGTTTTGGTACACTTTAATGCAGCCTGACAGAAAAATATGGGGAGGGGCTATCGCAAAATTGGTATAAGAATTGGGGGTGTGTATGAAAATTTCCCTTTTCTTTTTCCACTGCATTTTTAGGAGAACATAGTTAAGGCCAGTAAAACTTTTGGAGGAGAACATAGTTGACACAAGTAGTACTTTCTGTTGCTCATATAATTATAAGTCTAAGCATGTATCTTAATAGTTGATTTCTGTGCGATCTTGTTGATGCAATGACATTGGTGTGGGTTTTTAGTTGGGTTATTTTGGATTTCATATCCTAACAAGGCTAAAATTTATCCACTGAAAGGACATGTAAGGATAACTTGGACAAGGCATTTGCGGACTGCTCAATACCCCAGGAGAAGTCAAATGCTGAAATCAATGCAGAGTTGGACATATCTGATGCCTCGGGTGAGGAAGATAACTGTGGTTCACGTCATTGTCCCAAAGGCCTAGATGCCAGACAGTTGACAGGTAGCATATTCTATTATATTTTTCAGCTTCCTGAGCTGACTTGCAATTTACCATCATCTGCATTATGCTTATGTCATGCGATTGATGCGCCACTTTCTTGATGTTAGATTTCATGTCCTTGCTTGTTACATCTTCCTTTGTTACATTTGTAGCTTCGCAGCAGATGTCTTGGACGCTTATTGAGCATAATATATTTCTGCACCGTAGCCGTAAAAGCCAGACAATCGATGAGGTTAGGCCTGCCTCCAAATTGCTTTATTTATTTAATTTACGTGGAAGAATTAGATTCCCTTTCACTTTTCTGCTACAACCTTTCCTGCATTTGAGTCGTTGCAAGTACGGTTAAAACAATTCAAGTCTTACAAGTTTGAGTATCAGTTTGGTTTTGTTGGAGCGGAAGTGCATTCTTCTCAGCTGATTTTCTTTTCTTGTGAAAAGATAAGGGGGACTATTGAAACTTCGGTCAAAGTTCGCTTTAGTTTTGGTTGAGCTTTGGATTTTTAAAGTTCAAAACCTGCCCTAAAGATATAGGTGAAGAATTGAATGCAGAATGATAGCTATTTCTTTTCCAGAAATAAGGATAAAATATTCTCCTCTAATGTTGATCATTGAGCTACTTCCCAGTTTAGGATGGGGTTCAAAAGTGAGTTTGGGTCTGACTATAACCTAAATATCTGAGAACATATGAACTTATTCATTCTTGAAGAATATTGCTTAATGCATTGTATAAAAACGGTTTGTGGGAGATCATGTCTTCTGCTGACAACTGCCATCCTCTAGTGTTAATATATTATTAAACTTGGTAAAGTTTGGGAAAAATGTGGTGGCATTATTTGTGTTTTATGAAAATGAATGCTGTGGTTTGTTTCATCAACCATATCAGCATAGTTTGTTTAGTGAACTGATGTTCTTTAGATGGTATCCACTTATTTTTATATCAGAAGATGGAATTTAATTCACTGAAACTCTAATGTTTTTCTCATCCCTTCATATGGGCTATTTTCCTAATTATTCAGCTGTTATTCTCTTATCAGATTATGGTTTGCCATTGCAAATCTCCTGTAGATGGTATCTTGGGTTGTAAAGATGATTGCCTGAATCGGATGCTTAATATAGAATGCGTTCAGGGTACCTGCCCTTGTGGGGATTTATGCTCAAACCAGCAGGTTCTTTACCTATGTTCCTATATGTTTTCAGTTACCTAATTCATTTCCATCGTAGAAATCGGTATAATCTTTGTTGTTTTTTTCTTGTCTCAGTTCCAACGAAGGAAGTATGCCAATTTTAAGTGGATTCGCTGTGGAAAAAAAGGCTATGGCTTGCAGCTGCAGGAAGATGTTTCTCAGGGAGATTTTCTTATTGAATATGTTGGAGAGGTGATTCTGAGTTGGCCTTATGGTCTTTAAAGATCATGCTACCTTAAGCTCGAATCTAGTTGACATTCATGGGTGAACTTATGTTACTCAATGAATTTGAGACTATCTTGTTTCTATTGTTTCAATTTACTTAAAACTTATACTGTTCATCAATATAACATTTGTACTTAAGTTGGGTTGGTTGTTTGACACATTTGTGGAATTGTATGAGCAGGTGCTGGATATGGCTACCTATGAAGCGCGTCAGAAAGAGTATGCAGCTAGAGGTCAAAAACATTTTTACTTCATGACATTGAATGGGAACGAGGTGTGCTCTCCCCTATACCTGAGCCATATTTCATAATTTTGTAGAACCTATTTTTGCTTTGAATTATGGTCTCTTTAATTCTCAATATATTGCATTAATTGAGTTAGTTGAGTTATATCTTGCTGGCTTGTGATGCATTACTTGTTCGGTTGGCTTTTCGGTGTTGCTGACTATATCTTGGGAGGCCAACCTTTTCAGTGATATGTAATGCGTTGGTTATTAGACAAAAGCAAAACAAACAGGAAAATTGCTAAATGGCAAGGGGAGTCAGGAAAACAATTTATAAAGTTGAAAAAATGAGTCAATAGATGAAATGGTCCATCCAGGATTTGGGTTTGGGGTTGATAGGTTAAGGTGTTGATGATTGCAACACTATGTCCTAAGTGCAAACCATAATTACTGGAATCGCCTATGTTCGATCTTAGATTCAGGAAAGGGATCTTCTACTGATCTCTTTTTCAGAATTTGGGATCTCGATCCCTAAAACACAAGGATCGAGTTCCTTAGATTTAATCTTGTATGGACATCAAATTCCGGCACCCTCAATCAGGTTTTTCAGGTGATGCATTATATACAAATAGCCAGCTGTATTAGCACACAAAACCATGAATGCGGATGCTAGACAACTACTCAAAGTTTGGAAGACATCATTAAGTGACCAATGTAAGGAGCTCATAGTGACTAGGCTATGGTGGTATTTCTTTCTAATTGGGAACTTGATCGTCTATCTAATTGGGGAGCTTGATCCCTAGAACACAGGGATCAAGTTCCTTAGATTTAATATTCTACGGACATCGTTCCCTATCATAAGGAGCTTCTGGGTGTCATCGATCCATCGACCCTGCCCCCCAATTTTGGAATAGTTCCCAATTGCGTTCCCAACAACTATGGTTCGAATCCTACAGCTGGTTACCCCCCCCGCCCCAAAAAAAAAAAGAAAAGAAAAACACACAAAACATAAAACAAGAAAATAAATCTGTTGAGAAATTCTGTACTGCCTCACTGTTTTAGAGACCCTTTGGTGAGGGAATCTTACTAATGAATGTGAAGTCTTTCCGAAGAGCCCCATCCCTTCTCACACATGGGTTATGAATGGATCACCTGTCTGTCTCTATACTTTGAAGTGGAAAAATCCACGAAACAGTCTTTTAATGATGTCAATAAGAAGTACTTCATTGTTCAAAGCGTGCTTACTCTATTATTCCAAATTTTTTACATAACTTGTAGGTTACATCTTACATGTTAATCAGTGGAGATTTCTGTTTTGCGACAATAGGAAAATGAATGTAAACTTCTCGGGTCTTCTATTGACTCTACTGGGTGCCTTGCACAGTTGCTCACAAACATAAAAGCTACAGTAGGATTTCGTATGAAGTTGGGGATCCATTGGAACTTATTTTTATAATGATGTAGAGATTTGTGAGGAGGCTAAACAACATTGGGTCTTAAAAAAGTGATATGACTGTACATGTCTTGAAATCAATGCTATAATGCTCCGGTGCCTTTTTGCTATCCTGAACCAGATGCTGTTTATGGACTTTGCTAAAGGCAGTGTTTATTGATTTAGGAAAATTTTAATGAAACCTAATTTCTTTGGTATTTGTCTTTCTCCAATAGAGGCAAACTCGATGACTGATGATTTAACTCGGTACCAAGGGGTTGAGTTATGAGACATCATTCTCTCCATATCTTCTCATTATAGAACTGGGCAATGAATGCAACCATTGTGATACTTATTCTCATGTTGGGAGGGTTTGAGAACATTTGTGATCGGTTCATTTATTTTTTATTAGTAGCAATCTTATATTGTAATGGTGAGATCAAAAGTCGCAAAATTGGTATATGCATGTGTACTATGAACAAGATGGTGTATACAAAACTAGGAAATATTTCAAAAATAGTAACAACTTAACTAGATTGCTGTAGCTATACACAAGGTGGATCTGAGTTTCTTCTCTCATGAGGTGTTCCACAACTGCATCAAACTTACACGAAGAGTGCCGGAAGATTACATTTGAGCCTTGTAGGATAACTTGAGACTTAATCTCACTAAAGATGTCTTGAAGTTTCAAGGGCAATTTGAAGTGTTTTGGGCCCATTTTATAGCACTAGTCGAGTCTCCTGCCACAATAAGAGGCCCCCACTCAGATTTATATAATCTAAGGCTACCTAAAAGGGCCTTGGCTTAAGCTTCATTGGCAGTTCAAATACCTGCTGGCCCAGTGTACAAGCACAAACTTCCCCTGGTGATTCTGAGAAGCACATCCAATACCTGCTGTGTCTGGGTTGCCCCTAGAAGTACCATCGAAATTTGACTTGATAGTGTTTGGGGGAGGTGGGATCGAATTTTGATTATAAAATCTTTGTTCCTTGTGGTTAATCTGCTGCCAATGTGGATGTTGATCGCTATGTGTATACCACCAAAATTCTTTTCTTACAAGTGCTAGTCATTAACACGGCCCCGAATGATTTAAGCTACATTTGAGTATTTACCTTGAAAAATCTTGTATTTTTTTCCAGCCAAAGTAGCCATAACATGGCCATTAGGCCCCAATGCCAAAGAATGAGGCCCAACTGTTGGGGTGGGGGATAGGCATTGAAAACGTTTGTCCATAGTTCGTGGAAGAATCCATGTAAGAAACAAAAACAGAAGCATAAAAGTACCATACTGACTGGGTTGCTATCCAATTGAGACAAGGATGATGTGCTGTTTCCTCCACCCATGTGATACACCTATTAGGAATAGACAAACCACAGGTTCTGAGATGGTCAACAGTGAGCACTTTATCTTAAGAAAACCAGCCATCCAAATACCTGAACTTTTTGTGGAACCGAATAGCCTATCATACCTGTCATGCTGTTGCTGTGAGCGGAGAGCGAACTAGACCAGTAAATGGACCTTACTGCGAGAAAGCCCTTGCTGCTTGGGGACCATATCGACTTATCCACACCTGAAATTGGGGTGCGTGCCACCCCTTCCATGATCTCCTGGTATTTGAGGTTCCGCCTGAAAATTGGGGTATGTGATTGTTGACCATTTGTTCTTTCGAAGACCTCTGAGAGTAAGATATTGTTGTTGGGGGTCTAGGTCTGCCAAAGCATGAAATCTCTCAGTAAACACTTGTGACCCTCACCACAATTCTCGCCAAAAGCAAATTCTATTCTCAGAACTGGCCTTTAATCTGATGAACGTCGAGAATTTGCCTGTAGTATTCTTAATAGCCCTCCAAGCACCTGAAAGTCTCTTGGCCTGTGGTTGGTCTTGAACAACCAACAACTAGTAGCACATTGGTACTGACTTCATGACTCCCCAAATCGTCAATGACACATTCCAACAGAGCTGCATTTACCCTTTTTCAATTGTCTAATACCGAGATCACCTTGATCTTTGGGTGGCACACTATCTCCTTATTTACCATATGGTATTTGTTAGACTATTGAGAGCCCTTCCAAAGAAAATTACACTGTAGTTGCTCAATTCTCAACACTGAATCAGGTATGCAAATAAAACATAGAATAAACTGGGAGATTGGAGAGAGTAGTTTTCACTAGTGTATTACAATACCCATTTGAAGCGACACTTCCAAGGGTACGCATCTCTTGAACCTCTCAACGATACTATCTCAAAGATCCCGAAGAATCTTCTTCTGTTTACCCTAACAATGGGGTAACCCAAGATCTTCCCTGGCACTGGTTCAATACCATACCTCATACCATTGGCCAAACCTTGGAGCATAGTTAGATTTAGACTCACTCCCTACAGCTTTGTCTTATTCATACAAACTCAGAGTCTAAAAGTGAACTCAAAACATCTTAAAAATAACCACCGGTCGTCTACGTGATTTGTATCTAGGACGTAGAATATCAATGTATTGTCGACATACTAAAGATGTGGGATTGAGAGTCCATTGGGTCTGGCTTTGTATCCTTGGATTGGGCTTGCTGCATACTTTTGGTAGATCATTATGCTGAAAGTCTCAGCTACAATTGAGGATAGAAAACGTGATGGTGGATCACTTTGACAAAGGCCTCTAAAGCAAGAGAAAAAGCCACAGGGGGTTCCCTTGAGGAGGATAGAATCTAGCTGATAAGATATGGGGAAGATCCAGGAACACCATTTCCCCAAATCCCATGAGAAGTGGTTTCTCTAGCACCTTGTAGTTTACATGGTCATATGTTTTTTCTTGGTCCAACTCACAAATTATCCTAGTAATTTCGATTTGTTTTTGAGAGGACACGCAGCCCAAGGCCATGTGCCACCCAAGGCACCCAGTAATTTCGATTTGTTGTCTTAGGTGATTGCATTTATGCGCAATCAAAGCACCATCCGGAATTTCTTGCCCCTTGGGTAAGGACCTCTCTTACGTAACCTTGAACCAAGGTACTCGTACAGGTACTCATCAAAAGGCTTCTTAATCAGAAATCCCTAATGTCTTTTGCCCCCTCTTTTTGAGGGATTATTGTAATGAAAGTAGCATTCAAGTCCTCGTGAAAAGTGCCTTTAGATTGGAACTTTGAGAAAATTGTATGAGGCCTTCCTGTTATAATATTAAGAATTAAAAAAAAATTGGTAAAAAGGCCACCGGAGTTCTATCTTGGCCTAGTTTGAAAATGACATTCTTCACCCCTCTCTCTAGAAAAGCCTTTCCGACCAATGTGCTATAGCCTCAAACTATCTGTCTCTTCTAGAACCTTCTTCTTGACTTGATACTAGTAAAAAATTTGGTCATCGTCTTTGTGCTATTTAGTTTGTGATCTTTATCTCCAAAAACTTCCTCCTATTTCAAGTCTCTTCAAACTCTGCCCTTGCTTGTAACCTTCTTTTGTTATCTCGAGAGTCATTTCCTTTCTTCTTCTAAACTACTTAATTCTGATTTTTTCAGCAAGAAGGCCCCGTTTTCTATATTGTTTTTTGGGGTAAGTCAGTGGGGATTTGGGCTCCTACTCGTTTTTCATTAATAAGTAAGAGTGGTACAAAAGGATAAAGAGTTTATGATACAGTTCTTTCATTAGAAGTCCCGGCCATATCAGAAGAAATTAGAGGAGAAATAAAATTAGGTGGTCGGGCACGCCAAACCATGGCCTCAAGAGACTTGTAGCACTCTTGGCCAAGTGATCGGCCACCGAGTTGGCCTCTTGTTAGACATGCTTAATACTCCAGGGGTGGCCATCCGGGTGGTAAAGGCAGTTTTTGTCATAATACGGAGATTCCAGGGAGGTTTATGGCGGCCTTGAAGGGAATGCATTAGAATATGCGAATCACTCTCAATGAGCAGTGGAAAGCAATGCAGCTCAATAACTATCTGAATGCCCCTTTCAAGTGCTGAAAATTGAGCAACATTGTTGGATGTGTGCCTAGAGGAGTAGCAAAAGCGGCACAAAACCCTCCCATATCGTTTTTGATAATTCCTCCACAACTAGCTGCTCCAAGGTTGCCATGGGAGGAGCCATCAATGTTTAGTTTATAGAGACCTGCTGGGGGGGACACCATGAGACCAAAATCAAAGTTTTAGGATGCATTGGGTGCCACGGGATTTTGAGGTTCTCAACTATAGGCTTCTTTGATGGGTGGAAAGTCCATCCTTTCACCTTTGCTAAGCCCGCAACTATAGAAATGATCTGGTAATTGTTCTCTTTTGGGTCTCTTTCCTTCAAAGATACACAAATTTCTCTCAGTCCAGAGGAGCCAGATGGTTGTGGAGAATAGAGAGATCCAAACATTACATAATCCGACTGATCGAAACCCGAATTTGCCCAACCAGCTCTCAAATATTGAAGGTATCGATGGGCCTATAGGGAAACTTTTGTCACATTGCCACATAATAGATCGCTAGAGAACCTGCGAGAAAGTACATAATAAAATAATATGGTTAACAAAATCACCTTCATTCAAGCACAAGGGCAACGGTGTGCTATATGGATCCCTCTAGATTGTAGTATTTCAGATGTGGGGAGGCGAATTGGAAGGGCAATCCAAGTGAACCATTTGGCTCGAGGATGGGAATGAGAAGCCCATAAATTTTTGAAGATCTCTTTGGTGGGGGCCCTGTCTCTAATATAGTTCCAAGCGCTCTTAATAGAAAAAGATCAGTCCGAGGAGTGAATCCATACGAGGAAATCATCAAAAGGTTGAAGAGGGACCGTGAAAGACTTCACCGCTTGTCAAGCTCGAAACAAAGGCCCAATAGTAGTTCTTCGCAGAGAGTAGGGTCCAATGGTGAGGTCAGGCAGGCACCATTGTTGGGGATTATCAGAGAGAAAATCAGCCAGACTAGACTTCGTAGGTAGAGCCAAGTCCTTATGTATATTATGTCCAAACTCATCCCAGAGAGGGACCTTCGAAAGAAATGGATTTGCCCAAAATTGGATGGAGTTACTGTTACCCACAACCCACTTAACATTGCGCCTGAGTTTGTTTAAACTAGAAAAGATGCCGTTCCAAGCGTGAGATGATTTCTTGATCTTAGAGAGCCATATGGAGGAGTTTTTAAATACCTGTGTTGGAAAAATTTAGAAATAAGAGAGGAGGGGTTTGCAACTAGCCTCCAAGCAAGCTTAATCATGCCAGCCAGGTTCCCATCCTGTAGATGTCTAATCCCAAGATCGCCCTCCTCAAAGGGAAGACATGTACTCTCCCAATTTAGAAGATGTAGTCCCTTCATATCTGAAGTACCTGCCCAAAGAAAGTTCCGCTGACATCTCTCTAACATATTGCATGTCCGAACTGGCAGAAGGAATGATAAAGTCCAGTAGATTGAGGAAGCACTTAAGATCGACTTAATCAACTAAAGTCTACCTGCAAAAGATAATGTTAAAGCTTGCCAGGATGCAATTTTAGCAACTGTCTTCCCCACCAAAGCTTGACAATGGGAGTGTTTTAGAGCGCCATGAAAGAGAGGCAACCCAAGATATTTCTCTGGCAGACCCCCTTCCCCAAAATGAAGAATATCCATAATTTCTGATTTAAGTCCATTGCCATAGCCAAAGAATAGAATTTTGCTTTTCATAGCGTTGAGTTTTTGCCCCATGGCCCCACAGAAAGAATCCAGGATGTTACTTACTGCAATTGCAGCCTTAGGGGATGCCTCACAGAAAATTAGGACATCATCTGCATATAGTAGTTGGGAAACCCCATTGTTCGAGCCAGAGGGAAAAGCTGACGGTTGGTAGCCATTTTTAAAGGCCCCCTCCAGCTGCCTACTTAGAAAATCCATAACAATTAAGAATAAGGAGATAAAGGATCACCGTGCTGCAACCCCCGCTTGCTTCTGAAGTAACCTTTAGGCGAGCCATTAACCAATATGGAAAAGCTAGGCGTACTAACACAATACTTCACTCAGGTTATAAACTTATCAGGAAACCCCAAAGCTGACAACTTTTTACTGGTATTGCTGGAATATCACTTACCTCTATGAAATTATTGTCTGAGGAATAGTTCAGTTTATGCCGTTTCTTCAAAGCACTGCATGGTTTGATTTAAAGCATTGATGTATGTTATCTATGGATTTTTGCTGCACTAGAGTTTTTCTGTTCTGTTATTGAAAAGTGCCTTTACTACATCCGTGTTACGTGCTATTCTTTCAGGTTATAGATGCATGCGTTAAAGGAAATTTGGGGCGTTTCATAAATCATAGTTGTGAGCCTAATTGTCGAACTGAGAAGGTGAAAAAAGCTAGCCTGCAAACATCTATTCTTGTTTGTCCCTTAATGGTTGATATCTAGACATCTTTCCTTGTGCAGTTCATAGTTGTATTATGTTTGGAGCAGTTTTCTTGTACTCAATACATTCTTACACTGGATTCTTTCTTTTTGTGAGCTACAAGAGATACAGCAGTTGCATTTCATATATATTTGTGATTCATACTTTGTAACTTTTAATTTTGAGGAGCTGTTATGAATATAAATCAGGGAGTACGGAACATATTAAGAGATGAAGGGAATCACTTGCTTTTTACCCCTTTTTCTTGTTTTAGGCATTTTGGTTTGATTTTAAACTTTGGAGAAGTTTCTGTGGGTAGTCTGTGAACATGAAAATATTGAGAATAACTGTTCATACAGGAGGTTGCGACTATTCTTCACGGCTCTCTTTTCTCCTGTTTTTCTGATTTCTTCCATGGATAAGTTCTGGGCATGTTTTCCAAATACAATGTTGATTACAGGGACTGCCATTCTCATTCTGTCCTCACCCATAGCATGGTTGCAATATGAAATCCTATAATTGTCTACTATTGTCATCAGTGCTTTTTGGGGTGGAAATAGCAAAAGCATGGTGAGAATAGCAGCCCCCTGGTTATTTATTTGTCTTTCTGTACGTTCAAAATATCAGGTGGTTAATTTATATCTTTACTCCCTTTTTTAGAAAATTTGTTAGAGCACGAACTTTCTTTCTAAGCTTCAAAATTGACCTAGCTTTTGCATTTTAAATTTTTTTAGGTAAACTTTGTCTCGAGGTAATATTGCTTCTGAGGTCCGAAATAATACTTCTATAGTTTGTTCAGACCAACCTTCTGCTGAATATATATTACTACAAAAGTTGGATATGACCTCTTGTCTTAACGGTGTAAGGGTGCAACACAATCTCCATAGATACATTTTACTTATTTTTACTCAATTTTGGATATCTTATGTTTCATGTATTTATTTTGCTCTCTGTCTGTCTGTCTCTCTCTCTCTCTCTCTCTCTCTCTCCCTGTTTCAACATGTTTAATATTATTAGAATATCTGCATTTCTTGTATTGTATTTCATTTCTACTAATTTGATTACCTTACTTTGGTCATTTTTTTATGAATTATTATTTTTCTAGTAGCATTATACTTTACTGCTATACTTTTTGGCAGAACACTTACCATTAGCTAGCGTTTTACTTTTCCTATATTTCCTTTTTTTTTTTTTCAATTGTATTACCTACTCAGTGTAAGTGCATACATTCATTCCGTACCTTGCCACTTTCCCCAGGAAACATGGAGGCAGTCTCTCTTGTTATCCCATTCGCACATGCATGTGTGTCTGCGAATATGTGTATGGATCTATCTAAGCATATACACACACACAGAGGGAGGAAGGGGCTGTAAACAGCTTCTTTTCTTTCCATGTTTCCCATCTTTTTTGGACTTTATGTAATTCTGTATAACATTATGAGAATTTTCTAAATTGTTCTGAGCTTTTGCTTCATCTGTTACTTTCATGATGTTTCTTTGGGACATCTGGGCATTGAGCTGAAGGTGATTAATTCTTTGGTCTTGGCTTTCATGGCTGTCTTGCATAATGTGGATGTTTGTGTATAAACATTCATGTTGAATGCAGTGATTCAATTATCATGATTTATCGACTTTTCTGGTTATCTCTATTCAGCTGATTTTGGATTGCCTTTTTTGATGTCTAACTAGGCGAAACTAGTTTTACTTGAATCATGATAACTTGGGCAATTACGTGACAAATGTTCTGCTTCTTTTCTTTTGGGT
The DNA here is from genome assembly GCF_000471905.2 of Amborella trichopoda. The sequence goes on from NW_006499159.1 coordinate 5,869,034, forward strand.
AACACTTTGCACATGCAATTTTAAGAATATCTTTCTTATAGACTTAATGGAAAAAAAAAGGGAACGGCCTGGGTGGTCAGCGAGGTGGGATGCCACAACGTGGTGTCTAGAGTTCCATTCCTACCACTGAACTACTTATATTAATATTGAAATATTTCCTGTATTGAGGTAAGTTATCTGACTTTCTGTTTGTTGTTTGATGGATCAGTGGATTGTTAATGGAGAAGTGTGTATCGGATTATTCGCAATTCGAGATATTAAAAAGGTGGCTTTCTTGTGCTTCATTAGACCAATGGCTGGACTTGCTTCCTTTAGTAAATAATTGTTAAACTGCAAGATGCATCTGGCTCTATTACTGTTATTTAAATCTTTGAAATCAGAGAGCAGCAGTAGTTTCGATTTGTTTATGTCATCTTAACTTATCAATCATTAAACATGCTGCTGTTTTTTGGTTGTTACATTAGGAGCTGAATAGAGCTGGGAGCAGTAGTTTATGATGATTTACTGTTTTTTATTTGTCATCTGGCTTCGTTTTGTTAGGGTTAATTTGCTCTATTTTTTGTTCTATAAAGAATGTACAGTTGTCTAGTTTTTATTTTTCAGATGGGTGGCTAAGATTATGTTTAATTTGGGTTTAGGATTTAAAGATTGGTTCGGGTTTAGGTGACTTGGGCTTTATGTTAGCTTTTAGCTGATTTTTACCTATGAAGACCTGATGTTGGATTTTTTTAAGTAGACTTCTGGAAATTTGTCTAAGAAAGAAATATATCTGGAGTGAAATCTCCTGCAGGCCTAGGTTGAGTTCAATGTTTCAGACATTTTATGTTCCCGTTTTCCAATTCGAATAATGTTATTCATTAAAAAAAATTTGAATAATGTTATTCTCCCCATCTTCCTTGCATCAAAAGGGTTTGAAGAAGCTTTAACCAGTCCATAAATTTTAGTTTTCCAAATATTTGAATCAATCTCATGTGATGACGTTATTATTGGATTGATTGGAGTCGAATATGACATTTTTGTATACTCGAATACAATGGTAAATTTATAGGTCAATTTGACATTGTTGACATTCCTTTGCTGACTGTGATATATATATATATATATATACACACAAATTTTTGTTTTTCATTTTCATACATCTCGATGTCGAGATGATCAATTAAAGTGTTTTCCAACATCAAAACAACCTTTTATGATGTATTTTTGAGGTACATCTTAATTCTACATTTTAAGGTTGCAACGTTGTATAATCTTTTTC
>NW_006499159.1:5900842-5925528 GCF_000471905.2 Amborella trichopoda
AGGTTAAGGTAAAGTAAGTAGTACGTACGTAAGTAAGTAACGTACGAGTACGTACGTACGTAAGGTAAAGTAAGGTAGTACGTCCGTACTCTAGTACGTACTCTCTCTCTCTCTCTCTCTCTCTCTCTCTCTCTCTCTCTCTCTCTACATTGCTGTTTCCGGCTGTTTGCGAGTAATGGGTGGTGGTGTAGTATTTGAGCACAGAGGTAGATAGGATGAAGAAAGACAACGAACAGATGAGGATTGAGTTGAGGTAAATTCAAATTTTTTTTTTGTGACCAGAGTTAAATTTCAAGTGATTGGGATTTTAAATTGTCTGAAATCTTTTGAATTACTTACTGATGCATATGGGTTTGATGTGTAATTTGTTTTGAAGGCACTTGATGGGAGAAGATCTCAACTCATTGACGCCCCATGAACTCAATAGGATTGAGGACTCCCTGCAAATGGGCCTCTCCAGTGTTCGTGCTAAACAGGTCTGCTAAAGTTTTTCTTGAATTGGATCAGAGACATTATCTCTTATATCCAGGTTCCTCAACCTTTTTTTGCCTCTCTCTCTGGCTTTACAGATGGAACACATTCGCACCAGGACTGAGATGCTAAAAAACAACGTAATGTTATCTCTGTCTCTCTGATGCTCGAAAATAATGTAGTTTCACCTTTTCTCTCAGCTGTTAAAAAATATCTAGTAATTCACCTCTCCCTTAAATGTTGAACCAATAATGTAATAACCCCAACATCCATCTCTCTCTTTTATGGAAATAATTCATGGGCGACTGCATCAGCAATGGATGTGTGAGATTACTCTTTTTCAGGAAAGGATTCTCGAAGATCAGAACAAACAATTGAAGTACATAATGGTAACTCCTTTTGCATGTTTTAGTCTTTCAAATTAAGATTAAGACACCAAGAGATGAGACCAACGCTTACTTTCATCATCATTGGAGCCTTATCCCGACTGACCAACACTTCGTTTCACTAAACCAGCATCAGATTGAAGGTGGTGATGAAGCGGAGCGCAGGTATCAAAACCAACAGAACGGAAGGGATTATCCTCAGCAAGCTCTCACTGCATTTCGTGTGCAACCCATCCAACCCAATCTTCAGCAGAATAAATAGACACCTAAAAAGTTTGTTTCACCATGCTATTTCTGATTTTTGGCTTTCTATTTCTAGTTTTTGGTCATCTATTTCATGGTATTAAATCCAAGAAGTTTTGGTTTTCTATTTAAAATTCTTGGCTATCTATTTCATACTGTTAAATTCAAGAAATTCAAATGTCTTAATACTAATGATATCTCCCCTTTCTCTTGTAGGTGATGCACTACCTTGAACAAAATCTAGTAGCACTGTTTGTTAGACCTGAAATAGTTTGGTTTGGGGAGAAGACTCTTTATATGCATGCACCTTGGACTTAGTTTTAATTTGTTGACAAGGAAAAAGCTTGTTTATCTTTTCGGGAGCTTTTGGGCAATAGAAAGAGGCATCTCTTTTATTAGCATCAGTTGAATGCTAGATCATGGATAGAGTTCTCATATATGTAAGACATGGTTTGCTGAAGCAAGATTATTATCCCTAATTCTCTATTATATGTTAGGTTAAGCCATTTATGCCAAAGTGAAATTGGTTTCTTTACAACTTGGTTTTCTAGGAGAATTAGAATAATTATTTATGTTGCATTTGGATAGGGGTGGCAATTCAGGTCCATCCGAATCGGGTACAGATCCAGGTTCATGTTTTGGACCCGGCGGGTCGTTTCGGGTCTAGGTCTAGCTTGGACCTTGTCGGGTTGGGTCGGTTCGGGTCCGACACGCCCCTGACCCAACCAGGTATAAAATATGTTGAATATATATTATACAATGTAATTTTTTTTTTTTAAAAAAATATTCATAATCCAAGTGCAGGATCCACGCCCAAATGACACCGACCCGTTGCCATCCCTACATTTGGAAAACTATCATTTGTTTTAGAGACTGCTGGGAATATTGTGTAGGAGTAGCAATTTGTTTGTGAGCGGCTAATGGAATCTGTATTAATCTCTTGGACATGAATAAGGGGAATCTTGTCAATTGATCTCACACCATCTAGGAGTACTCCAATCTTCTGTCACATTAGAAGCCATACACCGGAAGGATTGCGATTAGCAACAACACCTATGCTATTACCTTGTATAACATCGTGCTAACTGCATGTGACATATTTCTTGGATCGATTTGTAAACATTGTTAATAATGTGTTATTGGATTTGAGTTTTTGTGCCTCAAACCGTGGTTTGAAACAAAGGTGAATTTTGAGGCATTTATCGTCTATAGGAAACTGAATCCCTCTCCAAAAAGGTTGCGGAGGATCCAACCTGAAAAGAATAAGAATGGCCGCAGGCTGTAGACACACATTATCATCTAATATTGGATCTTTATAAAATAGATTTTCCTTTGCTTTGCTTAGTTTTTGGGAAAATTAAATTTGTACTTTCGAAGCATCCTCCCCCTTCAATATTTTTGATGCCACTATTAAACCCAACCTATTTTTCTTTACAACCATCCCCAAAAGTAAAAAGTTATTTTTTTGGACCAAAATAGCCCACATTTTAACCCATGACTTTAAAACGTGATGCCCAACATGTGACAGTCTAGCACAAAAATATGCTGGACTGTCTCTATATCAAGTTGTGCCTGTCCAACAGATTTTGTGCCAGACAAATCGACACATTTTTATGCCGGACTGACACATGTTGGGCATCGCAAATTGGAATCATGGGTTAAAACCTATGGGTGTATTTTGGCCTAAAAAAATTAACTTTTTTACTTTGTAGGGCTAGTTACAAAGAAAAATAGTGTTGGGGTAACTAGTGTAGTATAGCAAGTGTTGGGGAGGAGGATGCTTAATTAGTACTAATTTTTTTTTTTTTTTTTTTTTGGGTTTTTTTGGGGGGGGGGGAAGGGGAGGGGTGAGTTTTGTAATTTTTAAGCAAACAAAGCAAAATGTATTTTACAAAGATCCAATATTAGATGTTAATAAGTACCAGCTGCCTGCAGCTATTTTTATTCTTTTCAACTTGGACCCTTTGCAACCCTTCTTGGATAGGGATTTGGCATCCTAGAGAGGCTAAATGCCTCAAAATTCATATTTATTTCAAACCAGAGTTCGGGTAACAACAATGCAAATCCAAGGTCACATTATTAACCATGTTTTCAAATCCATCCAAAAAAAAATGTAACATGCAGTTGGCCAAATGTTATACATGGTAATAGCACATCTTGCTACTAATCACAACTGTAAACAGGTATTAGGCCTGTTGTTTTAATGCCTTTAATGTGACAGAAAATTGGAGCATTCCTAGATGGTATGAGCCAAACTCGATAAGAACAGCTTAGAGAGAGAGAGAATAGAAACCACAGCCCAAAAGGAGGGTATTTTAGTAAAAATATTGTCGATTTTTTTTACTTTGAGGATAGTTGCAAATATAAAAAATTTTAGGGTTAGGAGTGTGATTTGTAAAATATTGGCGGGTTGTATGCCCTAGAAAATATAATTTTCCCTTTTCTTTGTTCTTTCAGTTGAATTATATTTTGCTGCATAATCTCCACGTATATGCTGAGTAATTATGTTGCTAAATTAGTAATGATGTATCAATCATTCTTTAACTTGAATTGTAAGTTGGTAGTAAATTCCTCCAAACTTTAATTGTTACGTAAAACCGATTCATCTGATTTTTCAAATCAACCTAAACAGAGTGTGAAGACTTTGGTTTCAAACCACAAAGAATCAGCTATTTTGTCTAATCATCACAAAAGATTGTTTGGATTAATTACAAGATTGTTTGGGTTAATGTTTTTGTTTATCAGTGACTTGGGATAATTTCAATCTATTGAAATTAAAATTTCCCCCTTAATATTTGCTGAAAGAGTTCGGATGACCAAAGGTTTCTTGACAGATTTTTGCCACGATTATGACCTAATCTTACATATGGTGTAGTTTTGATTCTTGCCCCATGTAGCTATAATAGATGAACTCTAGATTTTTTGTCTATAAAACCCCACATTTGAGTTTAAAAGTTGAAAGAAATGCAATCAAAGATGCGAAACTCTGCTCTCGCGAGTTTTCATTGTGGTTATATGAAGATAGGGCTATGTGATTTCTCAACAATTTCCTTGTATTTCCGCTTCTCTGCGATCCTCAGCCAAGAAGTACCAATTCTAGCCAATAGGCAAAACAGTTTCAGGCTCCTTAGTCCCTTGAAGGCTCTCAAGAGACTTCAGCTCTGAGAGTTTTTTAGCAATTGTTTCTCACATCCCATTTTAATCCTAAGAGATTACATGCTTAAGACTTGATTGCATTACAGAGAAAGTTTGTGTTGAGAGCATCTAATACTTCGTAGATAGTGAGAGCATCCCATGACTCTCGATCTCATCGAAGCGCAAGCAACTTTCTTTCAAGAAAGAACGAGCTTTTCTACTCTAAGCATGCTGTTCTATTGAGAAGAGTTCTCTTTGCGACTTCGATTGTTTATGGTTTTCATGACTTACTATGACTAGGATTTGCTTTTGAGTGGCTCTGACTCATATGAGACCTTATCTCTATACCTCTAGGTTGGCTGCTTCCCAAGGCTTAGAAGCTATGCTTTGACCTCGGTTAAAGTTTTGATACTCAGACATTGGACTATGAACAAGCTTCTCAGTTTGTCAGAAGATCATTGAGTATCATTCCCGCAGTTTGGTAGTTGTTTTGAGAAGTTTCCGGAGCTTAAAGGCTCCCTATGACTCTTGGCCATGGTTAACTAGGAACTCTTAGTTTCTTTGAGAAATACGGAGCTTAAAGGCTCCCTATGACTCTTGGCCATGGTTAACTAGGAACTCTTAGTTTGGGGCCCTTGTTTTTTTTGTGGTTTGCACTTGCTGAGGCCACAACTTTATTATAATTTCATTCCATCATAGTGGCAGAATACATTCACAATGTTCAGCCTCAAAACTTGTGCAACTTGCCACAGTAAATACATTGTGCACAAATTCTTACTGCAGTTCCCACTGTTTCAAGAAATTGTAGCCTCAATTTAATGTTGTGGATGTTTCAAAAAAAAAAAACAAAAAAGAAAGAAAGAAAGAAGAAATTAGGGTTGTATATTGGATATTACTTTTGTAGTATTGTATTAAGGCTTTAATTGACCCTAAAGCCAACAATTTTGAAGTATTAGACACAAACAGATGTTTCCAATGCGTTGAAGTTCATGAATCAAGATCTAGTCAAACTAGACAGGTTTCACATGGTGGATCTAAATGAAGGCAGCAAAATGTATTCCTGCTAATCGCTCTTAGGTAGCATATATGTTGAAAGTTCTTTGTCCGGTTCGATAAGCTTCTACAGTAGATTCAATGCTGATTGATGCCTATTCGGATACTTCAATAGACCCTACAATTGGACCCCTCAATTCCACAGGCTCAAGCTTAGTAGCACCTTTAGGACCAGATCCGGCCATTCTTAAAGGCTCAAGAAGCATAAATCTAATGGTTTGAGGATTACAAAATTTGTTCTTTAGGTGTATTCTGGTATTAGAACATCCATTGAACCATACATATCGACCGTTCTCGAAAACAGGCTTAAATCCTAGGGATAGGAAATCAGTGCCTCATTTTATTAAAAAAACCCTTCAAAGGCAGAGTAGATGGTGGTTCCTAGCCAATGATGACCTGCCAAGCACCAAAGCAAAGGGTTACCCACTTTGATGGGAATTAGAAAGCCAATAACATATACAATGATGGAAAATTGTCAAAAAAGTCAGAATATTGCAGGAAAGCTAACAACATTGAGGTCAATTTTGGAGAATCCTCATATTTTACGTTAGGGGACCTTACAATTAAAGGTCGTGAGCTTTAGGATCGATTTTAATCCTAAACACACGATCGAATAACTGATAGGAGTAGTCGGTCAAACCCTATCAAGACGAATGCAAGTGGGCCCTAAAATTAACCAAAATCTAATCTAAGGAACCCCTAAGATATCTCCAAAATTAGACCTTTCTAATATCAGGAGGCTGAGATTGCAAGTGGCAATCTTTACAGCATGAATAGTAACCTGGGTAGCACGGAAAAGTAGGTCGATTTACAAAGAGAGCCTTGGAAATCAGTACCCAACAAAGCTGAAATTCAAAGGTATGATAAGAAAAAGTCATCAAAGAACTATTATGCACTGTTTGGTACCATATCATTTGGTTCCATACACTAGCATACTATTCAATGCTAACCAAAGTTATTATGCAATGTTGCCCAAAATTGCAAAAATTGCAATTCAACGAATATATGAAAAGGGCATATCTTGAAGGGAAACGTTTATATAGAGCATAGGCTCTAAACAATCAGATTAGAGCCCACCTAAAAAATTTCACTGGAAGGTTGTTTTGATGCCCAAATATCCTCATATTGATCACTTCGACATCAAGATGAATGGACATGAGAAAAATGGAATGCAAGTTTTGAAAATAGTGTATCTTGTAATTCGTTTTGGACCATCAATACTCAAGATTTTCAAGTTTTCATAGATCTGCTTGATCTACACTATTATTTAAGCTTTAAATTTTATAATTAGAGATGAAAATATATTTGAAGGCTGTCATAAAGATTTTCAGTATTGAAACCACATTTCTCAACACCATTTGAAGGTGGGCTCTATTTTGATTGTTTAGAGCCTCAGCTCGATACAAACTATCTTGAATGCCCTTTGTGATCCTCTCTTTGACTTGTACTCTAACTTGCACTTAGCTAATGAACCATGTGAAGCCCAGGAAGCCTTAGACAAAATTGGTAGAGGGATGTCTTCCATATGTAAACTACCAGACCTGAGGAGGCCCAAGCTTGATCCTAAGACTTTCAAGCATGTTTTTATAGGTTATGTTGTTAAAAGCAAGGTCTATAGACTTTTAGACCTGGATTGATGAAAAATGATTGCAAGGTCTTGATAGGATTTGAGCAACTACAATTGAAATTAACTATGGATGCAAAATTCATTCAACATTATAACCAACATTAAGACCTACAAAACATGAGGGATTGTTTAGAAAGAGATTATTTATCTTTGGAAAATAGTTTCATAGGGCTGCAGTCCTATCAAAATAAGTAAAGCCTCACTTTATAACTCATAAAAGTTTACAATTCAAGTGTTGAAACACCTTTAAATCGATCATCTCAGCTTGAACATTATGCTTGTGCAAAAAAATTAGTATCTTAAATTCTAAAAATAGTATATATTGCAATAAATCATCTAGACCATTCATTTTTCTCTAAAATTAAGTGGTAACAGATCCGCATGATCTATACCATTTTTTGAGTTTCAATATTGTCAGTGTTGGAAATTAATTTTAAAGCCATCATAAAGATTTCCAGTGCTGAAAGTACTTTTCAGATGTGGATTTGAGGTGAGGTTTTATTTTCTTTTCAAAAAACTTAAGCCATCCATCTGTTTTTGTACAAAGAGGTCGCAATCATTCTTGCCCATTAATTAAATAAATTTTGCATCCCTTCTAGAATAAGACTGGAATCATAGTTAATTTCCTTGGAAGCCTAGACCTGTTCTTGTATATACTATGATTGTGTAATTGTTGTGTATAGTGCTCACTTGTGGCATAGTTTATTGAGACAATTACTCTAGGATTGAGTAACAATCGTAGATGATACCACATCTCACCACTACTAGGAAAAGTATCTCGTCCACATGATGTGGACAGGTGTAAGGGTGCACAAGCACCAAATGGTTGAGATTTTAAAATACTATATTAACAACCAAAATCTTATTTTTATTTTTATACAAATAATATTTATCTAAATTTTGAGGTGTAGGTTTATTTTTATAAACATAACTAAATAAAAATGACTAAAAAATATTTTAAATAGAAAAATGATCAAAATATCTATCAATTTATTTTAATCACCATTTTTTTATTTAAAATATTTTTTTATTATTTCTATTAAATTCTCTTATTAAAATGAATCTAAAGTCAAAATCTTAGATTAATGTCATTTTTAAATTAAAAAATCAAGAACAAAAATAAAAATCATTTTTTACCCCCCCCCCCTGGATCTTACCTAGTGAAGGAGATGATCCCAACTCCTAGGTTCATGGACATTTCACTTGTATGACATTGAGAACATTTTGATGTAATCTATTGGACAAAACTATTATTTCATACCTCATCTCTGGGTGTGTGGTACCAAAGCCTGCAACTTGTTGCGAGGTTGAGCTTCAGTTTTAATGATTCCAGTCACCTAGATGAAGGGACATAGGTGGGGGGACTGAGTCACAACGCCATTTCCCATAGATTCTTCTACATGAGTGTGAAATTTTGGCCGATATTACCTGGATTTGCTTATGACGGTAAGATATGGTGTACCCAAATGCTTAGGAACAAAGAGAGCCAAAGCCAGAGGACATAGTTCCATATTCATCCATTCACTATCTAGGATGGTATTCAGCATAAAATTTTGTGGAAATTCAAGTTTCAAGGATATTTTCACTAAAATATTATTGTTTATGATTTGCCAACTCATTGTTTAAGTAGCTGCAAAACAGGTGGGGATTGTTAGTTTTAAATTGGATTAATTGGTGTAAAAACCAACGAAAATTTGGGATCTGGGTTTCAAAAATGTGAATATTCTGTGTTTGATAAACACAGATGAATATTTGAATTGAGCTATCTATTTATCTATAAGGTATGACAAGTTTGAATGGTGTTAGTATTCACATATTTAGCTGCATTGCTATCTTTTATTGAATGGTGCAGTTTGTATAAGATTTCAACCTTATATATTCACATGTGTTAATATTCCTGAGAAAAGGCACGAGATGATGACATGTACCAACTTTTGTGAAGTATACACCTTGTTTAAGATTATATGTTGAAGATGTCCCCGTAAGCTTGAGTTTTAAAGGCGTTAAAAGGACCATAAAGTCATGAAAGGAGCCTGAAAATGACCTGTTTGGTAAAATAATATAATTGATACATGTCACCATCTCAATGGGACGCACCTAAAAAAAATTTAAGTATTATTTTCAAAAAATAAGATGACCAGAATACCTCTAAAGTTTTAAGGGTATTTTAATCATTTTATTTTATCAAGAAATTTCTTTTTGTATGTGTGAGCTCAAGAGAGCATTGGAAGCCCCGAATTTGGTGTCAATATCATGTTTAGAAAAATAAATAAAAATAAAATCGTGTTTAGGCATGACATTGTGATTGAGGCCATCTCAGCCATCCATTCATATTGGATGGTTAGGAGATGGGGGATATAGGAAAAATATATATGGATGGGGTTGTACAGTAAGTTTTCCCTATCAGTTATTGAGTCTTTGATGAGGGCTGAGACAGGTTTAAGTCCCATTTGATTATTTGCCCAGTTTGAATAGGCCACCCAACCATGTTTCAGCTAGAAGGAAGCCGATAACTGTTTTAATGTTTCTCATGTTTTAAGTGGCTGTTTGGAAACTTTGGATAGCCCTCCTAATCATGTTGTGGAAGCTTTTTATGCTCTACTACAAAGTACAAACATTGAATGTAGCATCACTCTCTTGTTATATTTGTAAGTACTAGTGGATGCTAATTTGTGAACAAGTTAAAAACCAATTTTTTCCAGTTTGTGTCCATTCATATAGTGCTTTTGTATGTTGAACAGCACACAAACAGGACCATAAACAAATTGGTCTTTCAAACTTGGGCCTTCTGTTAATGCAGGGTCTTTGGGAACCATTCGCTTACAAAACTATGAACCTCATATATCGAAATCTCACTCAAGATCGTATATATAGTTGATTAGATACGGAATATATGAATACAACAACAAAAACTTGTATGAGTTACAAAGTAAACTTTAAAGGCACACTATAGACATGCAATTTATATTGTGTTCACCCTTAATGGGCTACATCCATGATCTCGATAAGTAGAAATATTTTATCTCAATGAATGTTGCAACTTTTGGTTTCACAAGGTCTATCTCTATCTAAACATTAGCAAAACCCTCACTAACCTTCCTTTCTAAATCTACTCACTTAGACCATACAACATCACCAATCAACCTCCTCTTTTCTACCATTCTAACGCTCACAGAAAAAAAAATCCTAACAACAATTGAATTACAATCTATAGATGTGGAAAGTGAACAAACCCCCAAATCTCTTTTTTGGGGGCCAAGCTTCTCTCTCTATCTCTCTCTCTATCTATTCTCTCTCTCTAAGATCCAAGGCCCTACCTCCCACTCTAGAAGACAAAGATTCCTATAACCATAATAATGTGACCCTAAAAGAGTGATGTCTTTTTTATCCCCTTTTATAGAGAAAAAAAACGATTTTTTTCTACCCCAAAAAACTTCATTTTTCCTTTTTGAGGAAAACATAGATGTGTTGATTTGACAAATACCAAATCTAACAATTCAAAGCAAAGGTCCTGTTTGGAACCCAAAAAATCCATCCTAAAGTGTGAACATTAGAGAGGACAAAGTTGCTTTGACTCCTAACAGCTGGAGGGATAAACGATGCGATTCTCATTTAAGTGATCCATCCAAACACCACAAAGTCTTGTTAAAAAAAAGAAAAAAAAATGATAAAAAAACACACCATTATTACCGTAAATTACATAGTCAGGCCACGAGGATGCCAAATGCATGCTTCTTGGTTAAATCAAAGGACCACCATGAAGTTTTTCTTTTATTCTATATAAAAAAAAATCCATTCTACACATGTTACTGTTTGGACCATCAATTGGTAATCAATCATTCTTAAACTAGAGGGGGCGTTGGCTTCAAAACTAGTAGTAAAAATATTTTATAAATTTAATAGTACAGTAAAAATATTTTATAAATTTAATAGTATAGAAAAAATATTATATAAATTTAATAGTATAGGATAAGATTAATACCCACTATGCTGGTGCATACATTCACCCTGGACAACACTAGGCTGGCCATGTAGATTGAACCGGCCACCTTAGTTGTAATGCTTCCGAAATTCGCTCCACATTACTAAGAAATAACTGTAATGTCGATAACATTGTTTAAGTTTAAGTAATATAATAAGGAGGAAATTGGTTATTTATGAATAGGCTTTTTTTATGTATAATTTATGAATAGGCTTGAGAACTAAGAAAGGACATATCCGCTTACATGAAAAACGACTGCTACATTTTTTAGGCTTTTTTACAGATTCAACGGCCACACTCAACCGTGTACACATGAACAAATGTAGTTTAAAAAGTGGTATGCTACATTTGTTCTCAACCTTCAATTGTTAACAACGGAGGGTTAACATGAAGTTGTCTAGGGGCGGCACTGGACCGACCCGGGGACCCGATGACTAGACCTGATGGGTATGGGTCCAAAAATTAGATCTTACGGGTCAAGTCTGGATCCAAATCCAATAACTTCGGGTCCGGCCAGACCCAACCTAACCTGATGCATTGCCACCCCTAAAGTTGTCCTATGCTTTAATGGAAAATTGATTAATCTCAGCTATTAAGTGTTGACAATGATGGGTTAAGGTTGTGGTGGTAACACCCCCACATCTTAGTCACCGTGCCATGTTTTCAATTCTCACTAAGACCACCTCTCTAACACCTTAAAAAACCTAACTCTTAACTATTTGAAAAAATAAGTAAGGGTTGTCTTCTCTATTGAATTACCTAAACAAACAAAAATGATGGCCATCAAAGCATTTAAAAAAGGGCATAAATACTAATTTCAAGGTGGACTGAGACATCTATATATAAAAGAGTAAGATTGTTTCGCTTTCATACAACAAGGTCACAATTACTACTACGTGCCGGATTTGAAGTCCGATGGTTGGGAATGAGTCATAATATAAGTCCAAGGAATTTATTCTCAAACATTTTAACATGCCTCAGTTGCTTGATTTCACATTTAATAGCTCAAGGTGATTGATATTATTCTCATACATAATAGTATAAGCCTAGGCAGGTAAAATGGATGCAAAATTGGATAGTGTAGGTCAATGCGTATATCTGTAGTTGGGGGTAAAACGACCTTTATATTATTTATTTATTAAATATTCAGTAATAAATTCTCAAAAATACGGCAGATTTATCGGTCAATATTTTTAAAATTGACTTATTTAAACAGAGTGAACATCAAGTATGAAATGTTCTTTTTTCCATTTGTATATTTCAAACATAATGCATCAGCCTTCACATCATCAATTACAATCTCATACTTTCTAAAATTGAGTGATATTTGGCCGCCTGATCTTGGCTCATCATCCTACTGTGGCTGATACATCAATATGATTGATCGTTTTCTCAATGTTACTTGTGGATGGTAGCCTATGCTATCGGTAGAGGTAAGCTGCTCTTCTAAATGAGGGAGAAGAACGACTCATTTCAACCGTCCACTGGTGGCAACGGGTCGGGTTCGGTCCTGTTGGAACCGACCCAATATATATATATATATATATATATTATTTAAAGGGTATGGTTTCTATAAGGTTGCAACCTTAAACAATCTAATTAAGGACTACTTCCAAATTTTATCATAACATGTAATTTTGGTGTAAAAAATTCTTAAGATTATCTTAAAATCTATTTTTATATCTGATTATAAGATTTTAAACTCCAAAAATAGTTAAAATCAAATAGTAGAACTATAAACATATGAAAATCTTGAAAATGGAAAGTCCAGATAATATTTTGCAAAATGTACTATTTTTGGGACTCGGATGTTTTTTCTTTTTTTATATTCATGCATCTCGATGTCGAGATGATCAATTAGAGGGTTTTTCAACATTAAAACAAGCTTGTCCGATAGATTTTTGAGGTGCATACGTAAATCTACATTTTAAGGTTGCAACCTTAGATAAACTTTTTTCTTATTTAAATATTATAATTAAAAGATATACTTATATCTATTTAAATATTATTTAAATACTATATTATTTAAATAATAGCATTATTCAAAGCCGGTCTATATGAACCCAGACCCAGCCTGTCGGGTTCAATTTTTAGACCTATACCTGGACTTAAGTCAAGTCAGGTCGCCAGGTCTGCGTCAGGTTCGGGTCCATTGCCACCCCTATAATTGTAGGGTGTGAGGGTTGAGATGATCAGATTGGGACGATGCATGCCGACACGCATGTCTTGTGAATGCCACCGACTATCACAGTTGGAATGCTTCCTAGACTCCCTCTAAGACCGAAGACTTTGCAAACAAACAAAGGAAGGCCTCGAGAAAAAGGAAGAGGTGTCCGAGTACAGAAGAACATGAGTCACTCTTCCCCAAATGCAATGTTATATTTGTATTGTTTTTTTTTTTAATGTTAATTATATTATATTTGTATTATTAATACATGAATGGGCTCATGTTTCCTCCCCCATACAACTCACATGCCGCGTTCAATATCAAAACCTTGGATAACGACTCAAAAGTCTAAAACCACGTAATCAAAACCACTCTTCGAGCAGTTACATTACGGTGTCAATGGACCTGGGACCCAACGCCTAGACCTGACCCTGGTCCTCGTATGGGTCTAAGGATCCCCTAGGTGGGTCCAAAAACACTATTTAGGTCCAGGTCTCACATTTTCCAATTGATGAAAATATATTTTAATATATAGATATCTTAATTTTTGGGTAAGGTCCGTTCGGGTTTGGGTCTAATCGGGTCTGGGTCCGGGCCATGGTCCCACATTATTTTTGGGTCCGGGTCCCGGTCTAGATCTGGGGAGTTCGAGTCCGATCAGGTTCGGGTTCCATAATAGTTTTCCAGGTCCTGGTCTAGGTACGGATCCAGCTGGACCTGGATCAGACCCGGCCTGAGCATTTTGGTTGTCACCCCTACCCCTACATCAAAAGCATAGTTTACATTTACTCCTTTGGTAAGCAGACCTACTTTGAATATTTTTTCCAATTTAAAATTACAGAGACCACTTAAGAATCACTAGATGATTATTATCAAAAGAAAAAATTTAAAATGTTAGAATGGATCTCAACTTCTAAAAATTGGACAGCCTTTATTCAATCTAGAGACATTATTATTATTTTT
Source organism: Amborella trichopoda (assembly GCF_000471905.2). The sequence continues at coordinate 5,914,870 of NW_006499159.1, forward strand.
AGTGCGTAGAGAGTGCAATTAAGAAAAAAAATTTTATTGAGTTCATCCATGGGTTGAAGAGTTAAATCTCCAATGCTTGAGGTCCTGAAATTAATCCTATGTGGGATTTTTCCTGAGGGAGTAAATGGACGGTATACGCCCAGAGGGGTACAATATCTTTTGGCAAAGTAATTTAGCCACCAAATTTCTAAAACATGACCTCCACCCCCATGAGTTGTTGAAATGTCACAAATTACTCATTCTATAAAACCCTATTCAGATTTTTTTTTTTTTTGATAATTCAATGGGGATGACGAGCCCCTATTCTTTTTTTTAAATCATTAGTGGTTTTTTAATGCGATAGATGAGAATAAAAGCCTAAACCTTAGCGGGTGCACAAGTGGATGACCCCAACCCCATTCTCAACCCTATTCAGACTTGTCGATGAAAATGTGAAAAATCCAGAGAAAATTAAGCACAAACATGATCAAGCGCAAAATTCATGGAAAAAAAAAAATAGGGACGAATATCAAGGTTCAGATGGTTCGTCATTGATGTGAGTACGCTCACAAATAATTATAATTGAGCATAGATATACTCTATATGTACCGTTTTTAGAATTTTAAATTTCATATTTATAATTGAACGTAGATTTTCAAGCCATTGAAGGGCTTTCGAGACTAGAACTACATCTTCTAGTAAAATTTAGAGGTGCACTATACTTGTATAGTATATGTTTTCGAGATTTTCAAGTGTTTGTAGCTATACTCTCTCTGTACCATTTTTAGAATTTTGAATTTCATATTTATAATTGAACATAGATTTTCAAGCCATTGAAAGGCTTTCGGCACTGAAACTACATCTTCCAATAAAATTTAGAGGTGCGCTATACTTGTATAGTATAGGGTGAGCACGGTATACAAACCTCACCCAATCGTCCCTTTCTTCAATTCATTGTTGGGCTTCACAAAATCAAACTTATTGCCTCTAGTCCAAAGCTTGAAAATAATTAGCATTATATTTCATAAGGTTAATGCTAATATTTAGGGTTTGGGCTCGCAACTAGATGGCCAAAGATGTGCCTGAACTTGGGGCTTACTATCTCTTGGCAAATATGTTAGGGACTCAGGGCCAATCATTACATCGATATAGCAAAAATGCTACATAAATCACGCAACAAAGAAAACCCGTAGGAGATTAGCTATTTAATATTTTACCCATGTTCTTGTTTATTATTTAATTTGAAAATAGCTATAAAAATTATAGAGGATCATGAATTGAAAAAGAATAAGAAAATATATATAATGAGACCATTTATTTTTGAAGTTTTTATATAAGGAGGACAAAATCATGGTTGACTATTGGATTTAAAAATAAGTGGTTGAGGATATGCCTTTGTTAAAAAGTTCAAAATAAAATTTTTTGAATATTGTGACGTACTTTCTTCTAATAGATTTTACATATAATAGCGCAAAATGATTGTGACCACTTTATACCAAAAATAAATAGTCTCATAATAGACAATCACAAAGAACAAACCTGTGGATTAAAAACTAGATCGGTGACCTAGATTGGGCACCTCAAAACCTGATTCGAAAAGGTGAATCAATGGTCTAGATCACTATTTTATTGTGCAAAAAACACAATAAACTGGCAAAAAAATATAGGGAAAATAGTGAAGCGACCAAAATATGTCTGGACCAGTGAATTGGCAGTCCGGATCGTCGTTTTGCTAATAAAATTGTCATTTTACTGTACGAAATCACTGGTTCCTTTCTAGACTCAGTCTTTTTTCTATATATTCGCAAAAGGAGAATGAGGTGGCGATTCTACACCATCCTGAAAATTTCTAAATCACTGAAATAAAGTATTAAATCGTTCAAAAAGTAGGTATACCTTTGATAAATTTATCAAAAGAATTGCTTTATCGGAAGACAGAGGGCATGTTGAGAATTCTAGAGAAGGTGGGGAGCTAGGTCCAACTACATGTGAAGATGGCCAATGCATGAGACCTGCCCAAGTCTTACGTGGCTCCATTTTCAGTGGGCATTATCAACAAACCATTCACTGTTCTTTCTTTATTCACATTGCAGCACTGTGAAGGAGTTGACCACCCTTAATTCAATTAAAAAATGAGGCCATTATCACTTTTCCAATTAAAATTTCCTTTTTGTCATTCTTTAAACAAAGTCTTCTACACTTTTCATCCCAAAAAACCCGGCCACCAATGTGTTGGTTTTCCTCTTATGAAGGCAATGTTTGGTTTTAATTTAGGCAAAGTCAAGGGATAAAGCCCAAACTATAAACTAACCTCCATTTGTCAATCCATGGAAATTAGTTGGCGTACCGACCAAAGCCATGGAGATTAACAGATAACAGAATGCATTAAAAACAGCAAACACAAAGGCCACATTGATCTACATCTACCATATATTAATGGAAGAAGATTGTCTAAGGCTTAGGCTTTACGTTAAAAATGAGGTTCTATTTCCATCTACTAGAAAATACAGTAATGACATCAGAAAACCTTTGAGACATCAGAAAACCTTTAAATTGATCATTTCGATCTTGACAATCATGCATTTGAAAACATAATATATCTTGTACTACAATATTTGAACCAATGATTTAAAAAAAGCTATTGGTGACCCGGATGGGGCATCACAAAAACCAGTTTGGATCGGTGAATTGTCGATCTGGATCGTCGCTTTACTGTGTGAAAAAATACGTGCAAAAATAGTGAACTGACCAAAAACCGGTTCGGATCGGTGAATTTGGCATTTTTACTGTAGCAAAATGACATTTTTACTTTAGAAAAATACCATTTTTACTGTAGCAAATCAATAGCTCTCTTCTAAACCCAGGCGATTTCCTATATATTGACGTAATTGGCACGGCGTAACCTCTTTCTAGGCTGGACCGGGCAATGTGCCGACTTGACGTTTTTTAAATCGCTTATCCAAATTGTCAATTTTTAGGCATTCACGTATTCTCCCAATCTACATAGTTTTTTAAACTTCAAATGTTATAATCAAGACTGAAGATAGATTTTTAGGCCAATATAAGGGCTTTCGGCGGCCCAGCTACATTTCCGATGGAGTTCTAAGGCGGCGCTTCACTTTTTAGCGTACAGCCTAGCCTTTGCGCTAACAAAAACCTATATTAATTATCTGAAGACATACGTGTAACGGCGAGGTTTGTATAAGATGCCCACCTTGATCTTTAAATACTTGAAAATCTTAAAAATGGATGATTCAGATAACTAGTTACAATATATTATTTTTAAAACTTGAAAAAGTTTTTCTTTTCTTTATATTGATACATCTCAAAGTCAAGATAATCGATTGGAATGTTTACCAACTCCAAAACACTGTTTTCTACTTGATCATTGAGATGCACCTTCTACATCATAAAATTGCAACCTTATATAAGCTTTTTCCTACATATCATATTCCCTTCTTTTCATATAAAGTTTGGTTTCTTATGTTATAGAATGCAGTACTCTGTATCTCTCTCTCTTTCTCTAGCATTCACGTTGAAACCGTTTAATGGCTAGATGATTAAGAATAATACAATTGTTGGCAAGAAATGAAGTAAAAAAAGGGGGTTCATCACCTGAAGTACAATCCTTATGTTGTGGGCTTCCACGCCTGCATTGACCTTTTGTTTTCTATTGTAAAGACACCGCCCAACAGCTTCCCCATCTCCCTTTTCTTTAGTCACCGTTGACATAAGAAGCTGATGCCTATAAAAACCCAGCCCCTCATTCTGCTTCTGCAACTCAAACACAGTTCTTGCCTTCTTGCAACTGCTTGCTCAGAGAGAGAGAGAAAGAAAGTGTGTGTGTGTTGTTTTACGATTAAAATGACGATTCCGGTGATTGACATGTCAAAGCTCGATGGCGAGGAGCGAGCCAAGACAATGGCCGAGATCGCTAATGGGTGTGAGGAGTGGGGATTCTTTCAGGTCTCTCTCTCTTTCTCTCAATTGTGAATTGTCAATAAATTATGGTGTGTTCATGTGTTCAACATGTTCTATGTTGCTTGTTGATTAGATTGTTGATGGGTGGTGGTTTTTTCAGTTGATCAACCATGGGGTACCAGTGGAGCTGTTGGAGAGACTGAAGAAGGGGTGCTCAGAGTGCTACAAGTTGGAGAGAGAAGAAGGATTCAACAAATCTGTCCCAGTTAAGATGCTGGATGAGATTTTGGTTGCAGAGAAGGAAAAGAGTGAGAAAAAGGTGGAGGAGGAGGTAAAGAAGAGGGTGGAGGGTGTAGATTGGGAGGATGTTTTTGTTCTCCAAGATGATAATGAATGGCCTTCCATTCCCCATGACTTCAAGTAAGCACCTAACCCCATCCTTGCTTTGCCTAATATCACGTTTGTTTAGCAGTAAAAAATTAACTTGTTTTTCACTGGTCTATTGTTTTCTCATGTTTGATTTTTGAAACGGTTGCGTAGCAATTGTGAAAGTGTTTTTCCAACTTTTACTGCCTTCTTTCTCTCTTTAAGAATGGAATCAATGTGAATTTAGGTGTGAAAGCATTTTTATGGACTGAGTGAAAAGTTCTTTCAGTCATACTACTTTCCCATGGGCTAGGGAAATATGCTCTGTTCTAAAACAGATTAATAGATGTATTTTCTTTTCTGCCTTCTTCAAAGTGGTGGTGTCGACGCCCAATAATAGGAATCACCCTGTATCACTTGCCTTCCAGCCAAAATGTACTTCATCTACTGTACCTTCTCAAGATGGATGGTGGAGATGAATCCCATTTTTAATTCCCCATTTCTAATAGGCTAAGTGAAAGTATATAGCCTGACCAATGACATACAGCATGTGGTGCATACTATATGGCTACCATGTGTTTTACATTCCTGCCCACCATAAATGCTCCTCGAGCTTAAGGTTAGGCAGAGTGGTAGGTCACCACAAAATGACGTCTTTTTTAAACTTAATCACAACATGACATCTTCAGTTCTATTCTTATTATGGGTAGAAGACCTATCTTTGCTATACTATAACAAAAACAAAAAAACCAAAATAGTACCTATCCTTACTATAATACAACCACAAAAAAAAATAGTACCTATCCTTATTATAATATAACCAAAAAAAAAAAAAAAAGGTTGCCCCTTGAGGTTTAGCCTAGTGGCGGATGTAGCGGTGTGGGTGTGAGAGGTCTTAATTTCCTAAAAAAAGCAAAACAAGCTTATTAAGCTTATTTTTTAGGTAAAAATTAGTAGTATAAGTTTGAAGGACACTGCAATTAATATGCATACCATTTATTAATGAAATTTTGAACACCCTTGTGGTCAATAAAGTCACTATTTCAGAGTATGCTCCCAGTTATACTTATATATAAAATACAAAACCTAATAATTTCTCTATCTAACATTCAAAAATAATAATTTCTCTCTCTAAATTTGAGAGACACCCACTTTGCGCTTACCACTCTCCCGGCAAAGGAGAAGTGAGTCATAGGCGACACATGGCATGCACGACACGCGAGTTACTTTTGAAATGGCACGTCTTCTCCGTACGCGCAAATAGCACGTGCATGCTTCCATCAAATAAAATTCTGGCCTTAGACCCCTTAGACTAAGAAAATGAGTTTGCTAGCTTTGGTGACTCGCCCAGGGTGCTGTTTATATAGGGCCGAGGCTCTCAACAATCAAAGTAAACGCACTTTTAAATAGTGAAAATACTTTTAATTATAAAATTTAAATCTTAAAAATAATATAGATCAAGCATATCTATGAAACCTTGAAAATTGACGGTCAAAAAATACGTTAGAAGATGCATTATTTATAAAACTTGAAATCTATTTTTTTTATGTCCATGCATCTAATTTAAATGTTTAAAGCCTCGGCTCCCTATAAACTTTTGCCTTTAAAAAAAACTTTGCAAGAAAAAGAAAACAACCACCGGGGGGAAACTTTCTTCAATTATGCAATATTATAAGGGGAATTTATCAAATCACATTTAATACTTGAACTTATTGCACAAATCGAGTACGGTAAGTACCTGGACTTTGGCCACATTAGCTCATAGGAGTCTAGCCCCGAGTTACAATCAATAAATATATATATATATATATATATATATATATATATTATTATAGAGAAAAGTTTATATATAACCGAGGCTCTAAACAATCAAATTTGAGCTTACCTCAAAAATTTGACTAGAAGAGGTTGTTTTGATGCCCGAATATCCTCAAATTGATCATCTTGATCAAGATGCTCGGACATGAGAAAAAAAAAAATAGATTTCAAGTTTCAGAAATAGTGTATTTTATAACACGTTTTTGGACCTTCAATTTTAAAGATTTTCAAGTTTTCATATATATATCGATATACACTAATTTTGAAGCTTTAAACTTTATAAATAAAGATGCAAATATATTTTAAGGCTATCACAAAAATTTCGAGTATTGAAACTACATTTCTCGACACAATTTAAAGGTAGGCTCTAATTTGATAGTTAAGAACCTAGGCTCTATACAAACGACAACCTATATTATATTACTTCCCTTCTTGTTACACAAAACATCAAATGGCATACCGGTTAACCAAGTTGTGATATGAGCATTGGAGCAACCCAATGCGCCATTTTAACATTTCTGGGCAAAGTTGCTATCTTAATTTATATGAACTATATATATGGTGGGTGCACAACAAAACATAGGGGTTGAACTATTTAACGTCTTAGTTATTGGGTGTGAATTGATAAATTTCAAGACCCATAATGATTATCATGAGTTATGTAAAATTTGATCAAAAGATTAAAATAATGATTAAAAATATATATGAGGGAAATGTTTTTAAACTGTTCAATTCTTATCTTTTGAGAAGTTTCCCTTATCATACGCTCCTTACTCTTTACATTATAGTTTAGACTTCATAAACTTAAAAAAAAAATAATGAACTCGACTTGGGTGATTGAAAAAAGGGAAACCATGGGCGAGTACCGAAGGGAGCTGAAGAAGTTGGCAGAAAGAGTGATGGAGGTGATGGATGAGAACCTTGGGCTTGAAAAGGGCTACATAAAGAGGGCATTTGGAGGGCCTGAGGAGAATCCATTCTTTGGGACAAAAGTGAGCCATTATCCCCCCTGCCCGAGGCCCGACCTCGTCGCCGGCCTGCGAGCCCACACTGATGCCGGGGGCGTCATCCTCCTCTTCCAGGACGATGAAGTCGGTGGCCTCCAGATACTCAAAGACGGCCAGTGGATCGACGTTCAGCCAATCAAAAATGCCATTGTCATTAACACTGGGGACCAATTGGAGGTGATCAGCAATGGGCGGTACAAGAGCGTGTGGCACCGAGTTCTCGCCCTCCACGAAGGTAACCGACGCTCCATCGCCTCATTTTATAACCCCTCACTCAGTGCCACCATTGAGCCTGCGGCTAAGCTCCTCATGCATCTTGAGGCTGAGAATGAGACCACTGTGGACAAGGTTAAGTACCCGAGGTTCGTGTTTGGGGACTACATGCAGGTGTATCAGTGCCAGAAGTTCCTCCCCAAGGAGCCCAGATTCCAGGCTGTAGGGGCAGCTGCAGTGTAAATAAATGGTGGAAGGGTCCTAGCTTTGTCTCTAGTTTGCTTTATGCCTGTTGTTAATGCTTGGCTTGTGAATTGTTGTGCTACCCATTCGAGGGCCTGTAAGTAGAGCCCTTGTTTCCTTTCTCTAATGAAGTATCAAGTTTCAACTCACATTATGAAATATGTAATGACTGTTCCCTAAATAGCAATTTAAGATAGAGTGATTTACTTACATACCCTAAAATTGTTTTTTAAAACACGAAATGCTCCAGGGAAATTTCAAAAGAAAGTCGGTTAACCCATTTTTTTTTCAAAATTGCCTTTATGTTTGAGGATGAAATTCTTGGTCCAAATTTCAATTTTATGTTTTTTAGTTTTTTTTTCCATTAGTAGGATAGTGCCATACTAAAGAAAATATATTAAAAAAATTTAAATTCGATCTGAAGATGTTTTCGGACCGAGGAGAAATTTTGAAAAAAAAATAAAAAAGACGAGTTAACCGGCCTTCTATGTAATTTCTAACTATAAATGGAGCATTCCGTATTTTAAAAAACAATTTAGGGTCCATACCAATGTAAGAAAAATCAAACAGAAACGATTAACCGGACATGGGGCCGGAAGCGGTTCAACCGGCATAACTAGACAAGTCTCGGGCGGTCAAAAAAGTGTTAAAAATATAAAATAAAATCTAATAAAATATGAACAATATTTTTAAAACATGATTAAACAAAACACATCCAAAAGTTGAAAATAATGAATAACATGGATTTAAAGAATCGATTTGTGTCGAGGGATATTTTTGAAATTTTCTAAATAGGATGGAAAAATATAAAAGTAAATATTATTGGCCAAAGCAATTTCCTATTTTTGCCAAAATGAAAAAAATATAACAAAAGTCATTATAAATAAAATCTCTTATTTTTTACGAGTTTATATCATTTTTTATAATTTATTTTTAAAATACCTAACCGGTTCACCAAAACCAGCCAATGGTTGGATCCGATTTAACCAGACAATTAGAGATTTAACCGACCGATCAAATTAGCCCTCAAATTTAAAAATTTGTGAGGCCACTGAGGGGTAGGATCTCTAAACTGGAGTCCTAAACATGTACTTTTAAAACAACTGTTTAAGCGCCGTTTGGTTTGCCTATCAAGTCTATTTAGATTTCGTTCGCGCCCTTCTATTGGCAATTGAAATAAATCTTCCATGTATATTTGTGCCCTAGTGTAGTCTTCCAACTTGCATGCCTCTACTCCTAAACTAACACGCTTGGAGGCATATACAACCCTCATTTTTCCCTTATAATTCAAGAGAAAAAATACATTTTTTCTTTCAAGTTGATACTCTTCCACTTGACTATTACCAAGTAGTAAAATTAGTGACTCGGATCGCCCATTTGGAAAACCAGTCATGTTCAGCAGATCGGCGATCCGAATTGATGATCTGATTGAGTGAATTGGTTATAAAAATGTTAAAAAAATCAAAAATAAAAGTGGGGCCGGTTTATAGAGGGAACTAATCAGTTCCTAATATTTTATGGGATCCAGATCGGCCTGACCAATTTCATATCTAGAGCCAATTCAATTCGGATCATCATTTTATAAAACTTTGATTATTTCTAATGAAAGTTGCTTTTTTTCATGGTTATCTATCGAGGCAAGTTATCATTCATATATATGACTACAGCCAAAACAGAGATGATCAGAGATTTTGTGGAGGTGCTAGGGATGAGAAAAGAGAACGAAGCAGGATTAGTGCAAGGGTGCTCTTTCTTGGGAAGGAAGCTAGACCTAGGCTAGAGGAAGCGATTGTAGAACGATTCACTAACAATTAAGCTCCCACTAAACTTTGATAGGGCTGTTTTATTTTTCTTGCCACTTCCTAGGAGTAAAATACAACCCACTTTGGTTTGCTCGGGTGATGACTTATATGTTGATGAAAAATGTGTTCTTAAAATAATTGTAAAATAAGGATCCACTTTTAATTTGTTTTTCTACTCTAACTTAGAAGTATTATTGAGCCGCATGATGAAGTCTCCAACTCCATTGCCATCAAAAAGTAAGAGTCCGACTCCATTACCACCAAAAAGTAGGAGTCCAATCCCCACTGACTTACCACTTTTTTAGAATGGCTTGATGCTTTTCTGATAGTATTGCCGACCTCCATGGTGAGATCTCTAACTTCATTTTCAACCAAAGTAGAAGCCCAAATCCCAACTGAGCTTACTTTTCCTTCTTCTTTTTTTTTTTTAGAGGGGCCTTCTCTCGCACTAACTTATCCAAATATATATATATATATATATATATAAGGTGCTTTGGAGAGCCCAAGCTCTAAACAATCATATCAGAGCCTAGTTTCAAATAGTGTTGATAAATGTGATTTCAATACTAAAAATCATTGTGATAACCTTAAAATACATTTTCATCTTTAATTATAAAGTTTCAAGCTTCAAAAATAGTGTAGATCAATAGATCTATGAAAACTTTAAATTATTGAAAATTGACAGTCCAAAAATGTATTACAAAATACACTATTTCTAAAACTTGAAATCCATTTTTTTTCATGTCCATGCAACTTGATGTCAAGATGATCAATTTGAAGATATTTGGACATCAAAACAACCTCTTCTAATGAAATTTTTGAGGCAGGCTCTAATTTAATGGTTTAGAACCTCGGCTCTATATAAACTTTTCCCATATGTATATATGGGTGCGGTTTGTATAGAGCTTAGACTCTAAATAATGAAATTGGAGCCTATCTTCAAATGGTGCCGAGAAATATGGTTTCACTACTAGAAATCTTTGTGATAGCCTTAAAATATATTTGTATATTTATTTATAAAGTGCAATGCTTCAAAAATAGTGTATATCGATAGATTTATGAAAACTTGAAAATTGACGGTTTAAAATACGTTACAAAATACACTATTTCATAAACTTGAAATCTATTTTTTTTCTCATGTCTATGCATCTTGATATCGAGATGATCAATTTGAAGACATTTGGGCATCAAAACAACATCTACTAGTGAACTTTTTGAGGTAGGCTCAAATTTGATTGTTTAGAGCCTTGGCTCTATCTAAACTTTTCCATTTTATATATATATATATATATATATATATATATATATAT
>NW_006499159.1:5932566-5966515 GCF_000471905.2 Amborella trichopoda
ATATAGGGTGTGGTTTGTATAAGGTTGAGGCACTAAACAATGAAAGTAAGGCGCACATTCAGATAGTGTCGAAAGATGTTCTTTCAGTACAAGAAATCTTTGGGATGGCTTGAAATTTTATTTTCATATCTAATTATAAAATTTAAGGCGTCAAAAATAGTGTAGATCGAGCAAATCTATAAACACTTGAAAATTGATGGTCCAAAAAAATTGCGAGATGCACCAGACTCAAAATCCATTTCTTCTCATGTTCATATATCTTGAGGTCAAGATGATCGATTTTGAGAATTTTTTAGCATCAAAACAACCTCTTCTAGTTAATTTTTGATGTGCGCCTTAATTTGATTGTTAGGAGCCTCACCCTTATATAATCATTTACTCTTCAATATAGTAATTTTTTTTCTAAGAGTATTTCAAGTAAGAAAAAGTTTATTGAGGTTTGTCTTTTGTTTGGTTTATTCAATGAGGAAGACATGCCTCTACTCATTGTTTCAAGTAGATTAGGAGTTAGCTTTTTTTAAGGCGTTAATGGGTGGTGTTAGTGGTGGGAATGGAAACCACAATACGGTGACTAGGGTGTGGGGATGTTACCCCACGACCCCAGCCCCTTTCTCGAGTTTATATGGGGTTGATACCTTAAAATGTATAATTAAGGTGTACCTCAATTTGTTTTTCAAAAAAGGTTGTTTTGATGTTAGAAAAATATCTAATTGATCATCTCGACATCGAGATGTATGGATTCATTCATTCATTCAACATTTTAGCTTTTTCCAATTAATTGTGTTTTGCTACATTAATCCTAGTTCTCCATTCTGCTCTATTAAAGACAATATTCTCAGTGAGGCTACAAGTCTCCATATCTTTTCTAACTACTTCCAATCACGTTCTTTTGGGACTAGCGCTTTCCCTTGTCAATTCTTCCACTTGAACTAACTCGCTCGTCCTAACAGGTGTTGTACTTGGTCGGCGCTACATATGGCCAGCCCACCTTAGTCTACGTTATCTCATTTTATCGCTTATTGGTGCTACTGCGAAATTCTCTCAAATAGATACATTTCAAATTCTATCCCTTCTTGTCTTGCCACTCATCCATCTCAACATCTTCATCTCTGCTGCACTCATTCTATGGGTATATCATTTTTTGTTATCCAACATTCCACCCCATGGAGCAAAATTGGTGTCACCGCTGTGCCTTCAGCCTTATTGGTATGCGGTGATCACATAAAATTGCAGTTGCACGTCTTCACTTCACCCACCCAGCTCTAATTCTGTGTGAGACATCTTTTTCGATCTCTCCATTTCCAATATTATCAACCCAAGATATCAAAAGTGTGGTCTTTTTGTACTTCCTGGCCATCAATCTTAACTACTTTCTCGCCTCTACTCCTATTATTACTAAACTTGCATTCCATATACTCTATTTTAATCTGACTAATTTTAAAACCTTTGCATTCTAGAGCAGCCCTCCAAAGTTCTAACTTTGTGTAGACGTCATTTCGGGTCTCGTCAATCAAAACTATGTCATCTAAGAATACCATGCACCACGGTACCCCATCCTGTAGATGCCTATTTAAGTCATCCATAACTAAAACAAAGAGGTACAGGCTCAATGCTGACCCTTGATGTAGACTTATTGTTACTGAAAAACTCAATCATTTTTCCACTAGTTGCTCTTACACTAGTTACCACTCCATCATACATATCTCTCACCAAGTCGATGTACTGTCTAGAGATGTCTTTCTTTTCCAGCGTCCGCCAAATCAAATCTCGAGGTACTCCATCATAAGTTTTCTCTAGATCAATAAAAACCATGTGGAGGTCTTTTTCCTTCGCCCTAAACTTCTCAAACAGTTGCCTAAATAGGAAAATAACCTCAGTTGTTGACCTTCCTGCCATAAAACCAAATTGGTTTTCATCGAGATGTATGGATATGGAGAAAAAAAGATTTCAAATTCCAAATATAGTGTATCTTGCAACACATTATATGGACTGTCTATTTTTAATATTTGCATGTATTTATAGATCTATTTAATTTGATCCATTGTTAAAGTTCCAAATTTTATAATTAAATATAAAAATAGATTCTTGCAGCATCTTAAGAATTTTCAACACCAAAATTGCATCTTATGTTTAAGTTTGGAGGTGCGCCTTATTAAGGTTGCAACCTTATACAAACTGTACGCCCAGCTATAAGTAGAAATTTTAGCAGAAATAAAAGTATTTATGAACTATTGTGGGAATAATATCAGTTGTATGGAACTTAGCATTATCCCAATGGCAGGACATCACCTACATCCAGCATTGATTGTTTCAAACAATTGATGAAAATATCATTGTCTTCTTCTAATCTTCTTCTACAAACATATTTCTTACCCATTTCAATGATGAGTTGATGACAAAACATTTCATTACTTACAAAAGTTTTTGTATCAAAATACAATGATAATCAGTATCAAATGAATGTTGAATAGATAAAAAAAAAAGAAAATTCCCATGGCCACTAGTAATGTGATAAGGTGGCTCGAGCAATGGCTCCTGCTATAGCTCTGGTAGTCATGCTTCTTCGATGGCCACTGCCATCACCATTACTTGCAACTGTACAAGGTGAACCCCACTGAAAGGATTCATGGCCTAGGGGCAGAGGCCTGTCTGGAATCTCTGGAACCTCGAAGTCTCCCTCCAACATCCCCAGCGCCTCCCCCATACTCGGCCTGAATGCCACCATCACATGAGAACACAGAATCCCCACCATCACAAACCTCTCCATCACCTCCATCGGCCCCTCCTCCCTTATCCCCTTCTCTATCACCTCCCTCACTTTCCCCGCCTTCGCCAGCCCCCACGCCCAGTCGCACACCAGAAACGCCTCGGAGCCCTCGCTTGCGTCGAGAGCCCTCCTCCCGCTCATGATCTCGAGCAACACCACCCCGAAGCTGTACACATCGCTCTTCTCTGTTAGCTGCCCGTAGAGAGCGTATTCGGGTGCCAGATACCCATGGGTACCGGCCACACGGGTGGTGAGGTGCGACTGGCCCTCTCTGTTCTGCTTTGCAAGGCCGAAGTCGGCCACCCTCGCGTTCATGTGTGTGTCCAGCAGGATGTTTGTGGCCTTCACGTCGCGATGGTAGATGGCCGGCCTCACCCCGTTGTGGAGGTAGGCCAGTCCCTTTGCCACCCCGACCACAATCCCCCTCCTCTGCGCCCAGCTCAGCCTCTTCCCCTCCTTCGTCCCGAACACCCACTCATCGACACTTCCATTAGACATGTAGTCGTATATGAGGAACCTCTGTTCTTCACCTTCGTCATCTCTGGCTATGCAGCATCCCCGAAGGGGAAGCAGGTTGCGATGCCTGATGCTGGAGATGATATTGACCTCGTTCGAGAAGTCATCGCCCTGCAAATCCAGCCCCTGTGTCACCATTTTCTTTACTGCAACAAAGGTCCCGTCGGGGAGGGTCCCCTTGTACACAATCCCGAACCCGCCCTGACCGATCATGGTCCTCTGGGAGAAGCCCCCTGTGGCCTTCTTCAGCTCCCGAATGTCGAACCAGGTCGCCCCAGTATTCGGCCTCACTCGAGCCCTCGTGTCCCCTCCTTCCCAACTACCGTCCTCAACTGATGATTTCTGCTTCCTCTGCCTCTTCCTCTCCCACCACAAATAGAAACCCCCTAACAAAGTCATGAACACCACCCCTGAGATGACACCGCAGAGCGCAGACAGCAGCGACAGCTGCCTCTGTTGGTTCGATTTGCTCCTCTTGGTGAGGGGCAACCCCAGCACGCAGGATGCTGTGCCGAGATCCTCCGGCCCCCTCGCATTGGCCACGCCAGCAGCATACAACACGGTGAAGTTGAAGCACTCGTTGGTGCGGTTGGTGGCATTAGCACTGTTGCGGTCCATGCTCAACAGCTGAGACGTCACGTTGAACCCGCTCTGCACGCATGAGTTGCAGGACGTGAGGTCCGAGAGGTCCCCACTGCAGGCGTCATCGACCGAGGTGTTGCCCAGCCTGCGTCGCCAGTCATCCTTGGTCCTTATGCCAACGCAATTGGAGGAGTCGATGACAAACTCGGCAGAGTTGTTGAGGCAGAGGGGAATCAAAGAGGAGGAGAGACCGAGGGAGACGAGCCTCTGCTGGAGAGAGGCAAGACAGGAGGTGGCGGCCGAGGGATGGGAGAGCTGGAAGAGCGAGGTGTCTCGGAGGTGTTGGGCGAGGCCGATTCCGAAAAGACTGAGCAGCGTTTGACAGCAATGGTCGCTCTTGCTGGGGTCTCCAATGCAGGAGGAGCGCTGCCATGGGATTGTAGAAACATAATTGAGATCGATGGGGCAAGAAGAGGGGGACTGTGACTGAGAAGTAGATGGAGGAGTTAGAGAGAGGAGGAGTAGGAGGAGAGAGAAGGGTGCAGGCTTCTCCATTTTCTTTGCCGGGGCAGCTCAGTGAAGCATCAAAATCTTGGGATTTGTAGAGAGAGAGAAAGTTCATGGCGGGCGGTCAAGAAGCAAGGCGCAGGCTATTTGGGCTTAAGGGATTGGTCGGTTTGGTAGAACTCAAATTCATAAAGTCGTTAACAAAAAGCAGCTTCATGGGTCCTTCCTAGTTACTGGACGACCATGTGCAATGCGTGATACTTTTGCCCCTTTAGAGAATTAAGGTTTCTATGTGTCCATGGATAAATGAGTCCCTTCTTAAAAATATATTTTTGAGATGGTTTTTTTTTAACATGGAGTTTATGAATATGAAAAAATAAATAATAATTAAATATTAAAAATAATAATTTTTACTTACCTAATAATAATAAATAAGGGAAACGACATTGTGAGACCATCCCACATTTATTATTTATGTAGGATCTTAAAGAATCATCATTAAATTTAACACAGATCTCTAAAAAATCATGTCACACACTCATATGATAACTTAACCTCTAAAAAAGTCAAGTCACACATATCTCTAATAATAATATTAATTTTATGAAGAAATCATTTGGACCAGTAGTTTTAACTGCTTTTAGACGGACTACCGATTTGCATCTATCTTTAATACGGAAGCTTTATATCCATGGGGACGCAAATATAGAAATGCGTCCCCCTATGCATGGAACAACTTTTCTTGTTTAAAATCGGGTGATTTTCAGTCTTTATTGTCGATTTCAATAATTTAAAAAAATGGATTGGTCACCCGGATTAGGCACCCCAAAATTCGGTCTGGATCGTTGGTTTACTATGAATAAAAATAGTGAATTGGTGAAAAAATATATGAATAAATAGTGAATTGGCTAAAAACTAGTCTAGATCATTGTTTTACTGTACAAAACGGACAGTTCTCTTTTAGATTAAGCCGTTTTTTTATATATACGCAAAACCGAAATGGGGTAACCGATTCCTAGGTTAGACCACCCGGCGCTTTTTAAATCATTGTTATATGGGAATCAGTTTAGTTCTTGTCTCAATTTTCCCTAGACTTTTTTTTCATATGTTTTTTTTTCAAGCTTTTTTAATATTTTATTAGATCTCTTGCATCCCTACTCCACGAACCTTTATTTATTTTTATTTTTTTGCTTTGTTTATTTTTAACATTTTTGTATCATCAATTCAGACCGGTCCCGACCCAATCTGAATGGCCGATCTAGTGATCTGAATATGTAGGTGGATGAACCGCCCGTCGATCCAAGTTTTAAAATACTATTATCTTTTTTTTAAAGGGAAAAGTTCATATAGAGCCGAGGCTCTAACCAATCACATTCGAGCCTACCTCAAAAATTTCACTAGATGGGATTGTTTTGATGCCCAAAAATCCTTAAATTGATCATCTCGACATCAAGATGCATGGACATGAGAAAAAAATTGATTTCAAGTTTTTAGGAATAATGCATTTTTTTACCGTCAATTTTTAAGATTTTTAAGTTCTCACATATCTGTTGATCTACATCATTTTCGAAGCTTTGAACTTTATAAATAAAGATCAAAATATATTTTAATATAAATAAAAATCAAAATATATTTTAAGGCTATCACAAAAATTTTCAGTATTGAAACCATGTTTTCCAATAATACTTAAAGGTAGGCTCTAATTTAATTGTTTAGAGCCTGGGCTCTATACAGACCGCACCTTTTTTTTGAATCAACGCATACCCACAAAGCTTCTTTTAATATTTTACTGGTTTTCTTCTGGTATCTATCCTGTACCACAAAGCTCTTGTTATTTATTGCTTTTTTTATTATTTATTAATTTTTGTATGATTAACGAGGGACTTGATAATGGAATTTTAGGTGTCATATTAGGCGCCTGCCACCTTGACCACATCTGACTAGAGCCCCTTCTCTTTAGTAGTTATAATGTTATAGTATTAGTCATTGGATCCATAATCCTTCTTATCATGTGTCCCGCTACCCTAGGCGTGGCGATCGACCTGGACCGGACCCAATAATTGACGGAGAGATCCGACACAGTCTGAGTATAGGTCTAAAAATTGGACTTGGGCTCTGGTTTAAATATTGAACTCAAATACTATTCGAGTATGAGTACAGATTTCATATTATATTTTTAAGTCTCAATTTATGATATATATTTATATA
Source organism: Amborella trichopoda (assembly GCF_000471905.2). The sequence continues at coordinate 5,939,147 of NW_006499159.1, forward strand.
TTTAAATACATAGAAATCTCAATTTTTGGGTTGGGTCTAAGTCTGGGTCCCACATTATTTTTTGAGTTCAAAGTCCTAATCCCTTAATATTTTTTCGTTCGAGACCAAGTACGGAGGGCCCGGACCCAACACGACCCGTTGCCTCCCCTAGTTCAGTACTCTTTACTCTAAAATTAGAATTTTCCTTCAACAATTATGTATGCATGCCGAAAGATCCTGTCTTTGTTTAGGACGGTTAATTTCTTACATCAGGAAGTCACCCTAGAGCGAAATGTGCTATGTAATCTGCATTTACTCTTTCAAATTATGATGCATTAGCCTACGGTAAGAAAAGGTATGTAATCTGCATTTACTCTTTCAAATTATGATGCATTAGCCTACGGTAAGAAAAGGTAACTGCAGGAAAGGGGCTGAGGTTGCGGCGGTAGCACACCTTTTACCACCCTATATTTTAATTTAAAATTATGGCTTTCATTCTCACTGACATCTTCAAAAACTACTAATTAATTAAAAATGGATAGGGGCATGTATTTTCCACTGAAATACCTAAAAAAATAAATAAAAAAGTAGCCTTAAAATGGGTAGGGACCTGTATTCTCCACTGAATTACCCAAAAAAAATAGTTGCGGATGTTGAACATGGAGAAGTATCTTCCCCAAAAAAAAAAAAAAAATCCACTGAATTACCCAAAAAAAATAGTTGTGGATGTTGAACATGAAGAAGTATCTTCTCCAAAAAAATCAAAAAATAAAAATAACTGTAAAACGGGTAGGGAACTGTATTCTCCATTGAATTATCCAAAAAAAAAAAATTTACGGATGTTGAACATGGAGAAGTATCTTCGAGGACCGAGGCTGAAAACTTCCAAAAACAATGCTCAATACTGAATCTAGAAAAGAAATAGATTTGTGCCCTCAAAATAGTTTTCTCTCAGCACAACACATTTTTTTGGACCGTCCATTTTTCAAGTCATAACAAATTCTCCAAAACTAAATTTAAGCAATTGGGCTTCAAATTCCACAAGGCCTCAAAATATGTTAACAAACACCTACAAAGTTTTGTAGTGGGGATTTTTGGGGCTGGCCGACAAATTTCTTGGAGCTGCGCCACTGCAGACAAACAACACCCCTCATCATGCATTAGGCCTCCATCTTAGAGATGGACATCCAAAAATGGTGCTTCTACTACATGTCAAAATGAAAGGTGGAAAAAAAAATTATACATATATATAAAAAAAGTTTATATGGAGCTGAAGCTCTAAACAATCAAATTAGAGCCCACCTCAAAAATTTCATTAGAAGAGTTTGTTTTGATGCTCAAATATCCTTAAATTGATCATCTTGACATCAAGATGTATGGATATGAGAAAAAAAATGGATTTTAGGTTTTAGAAATAGTGCATCTTATAAAGTATTTTTAGACCGTTAATTTTCAAGTTTTCATAGATATGTTCGATCTACACTATCTTTAAGCTTTAAATTTTATAACAAAAAATAAAAATACATTTTAAAGCTAGCACAAAGATTTTCAATATTATAACCATGACACTTGAAAGTGGGCTCTAATTTTGAAACCATAATTCCTTGGGCTGCTCGGAGAACTATGATCACTATCTATAACGAGACAACCAGTGAAATCTTAGGATTTGTAGAGAGAGTGTTAGAGAGAGAGGGGTAGAGAGAATGTGTTAGAGAGAGGGGTAGAGAGAGAGATGTAGAGAGAGAGAGAGAGTCAAGTAAGATAATTCATGGCAGGCGGTCAAGCAGTAAGTGCGCAGGCTATTTGGAATTCAGGGATTGGATGATTAGGTAGAAATCAAAATCAAATCACAAAGCAGCTTCATTGGTCCTTCCTAGTTCTAGACCCTGTGAGACTTTTGCAGTTTATCTGTCTGGATAAGGTTTGTACGAGTCCATGTAGAAATGAGTCCCCTCTTAAAAATATAATTTTGAGATGGATTTTTTTACTCAATTTTGTAATCTCTAACATGGAGATCCTGATTATAAAATAAATAAATAAAATTTTAAAATTAAAAATAATAATTTTATAAAGAAATCATTTGAATTGTTAGTTTTAACTGTCTTTAGATCGACTACCAATTTGCTTTTAGATCGATCACCTATTGACATCCATCCTTAAAATGGATGCTTTATACTTAGGGGAGGCAAATATAGAAATGTGTCCCCTGATGCATGGAACAATTTTTCTTGTCTAAAACAAGGTGATTTTCAATCTTTATTATCGATTTCCATGATTTAAAAAATGAATCGGTCACCCGGATCAGGCACCCCAAAAATCGGTCAAGGTCGTTGTTTTATTATATGCATAAAAATAGTGAACTGGTGAAAAAATACGTGAAAAAACAGTGAACCAACTTAAAACCGGTTCGGATCGCCATTTTACTGTAGAGAATCATCATTTTACTGTGTAAAACGCTCTTCTAGACTCGGCCATTTTCCTATACATATGTAGAATCGGAACAGAATGACCAAGGTCGGACCGGGCAATTCCATGCCGACGACCCGATGTTCTTTAAATCACTAGTCAATTTAGATGGGAATCGGTTCGATTCCTGTCCCAATTCTCCCTAAGCCTTTTTTCTTATATTTTTTTTTCTTTTTCAAGCTTTTTAAATGTTTTATTAGATCCCTTAAACCATCACTCCATGAATCTCTTCTTGTTTTTTCTTTTTGTTTTTCTTTTTTAACATTTTTTTATCTCCAATTTAGACTGGTTCAAACCCAATCTGGATGGCCAATCTATGGATCCGTAATAAATGACCAACCCCATCAATCAACCCCATCAATCCAAATTTTAAAATACTGATTTCTTTTTTAATCCTGGACAACAAAGCCCTTATTATTTATTGATTTTTTATTTTTTTTACTATTTTTATATGATTAACTTGAGACTTGATAATGTAATTTTAGGTGTCATATTGGACGCCTGCCACCTTGACCACGTCTGACTAGAGCCCCTTCTCTTTATTAGTTATAATTCTATATTATTAATCATTGGATCCAAAATCCTTCTGTGTCGCACAACACTAGTATAGGAGTGGCAATAGACCCGGACCTGATCCGGTACCGGATGTGTAGACTCAAGTATGGGTATGGTCTAAAAATAGGACCTGTATACTATTTAGGTCCAGGTCCTGATCATTGACCCATATTATATTTTTAGGTTCCTATTTATGAAATATAATTATATATTTAAGTTTATAAATTTTTTAATTTTTGGGTCGAGTCCGATTGGGTTTGGTTGGGCCCGGGTCCAGACCCAAATCCAGGTCCGACATTATGTTTTCAGTTCCAGGTCCCAATCCCGTAATATTTTTCGAGTTTGGATCTAAATCTGGATCCAGGTCCCATATTATATTTTCAGTTCCGAGTCCCAATTGCCACCCCTAAACTCCAGTATCCTTTATTCTAAAATTAGGATATCCATTCAACAATTCTTTATGCAAGCCAAAAGAAATCCTATCCTTGTTTAGGACGGTTAATTTCTTACATCAGGAAGTCACTTTAGAGCGAAATGTGCTCTGTAATCTGCATTGGTCCTTCAAATTCTGATGCATTTACGGTTGTTGAAAATGGGGAAATATCTTGGCGGGTCGAGGCTGAAAACTTCCAAATTAATCCTCAATAACGAATCTAGAAAAGGAATAGATTTTGGATAATTGAGATCAACAAGTCCCAAATTTCTTGTCTAAAATCTGTCTCAAATCGATCATCTGAACCTCAAGATGTATGCACATGAGAAAAATGAATTCCAAATCTTGAAAATAGTGCATCTTTGGACCGTCAATTTTCAAGATTTCAAGTATTCATTGATCCACTTGATCTACACTATGTAGGTATAAAAAAAAAAATTCAGCCCCTCACAAAGATTTCTAGTATAGAAACAACATCTATTGATACTATTTAAGGGTGAGCCTCACTTTGATTGTCCTCAGCTGTTATACAAACCACATCCCTAAGCTAACCAGTCTTGACATCTCAATTCATATACTTAAATGGAAAATAGTTTGATAGAACTGCAGCCCTATCAAAATAAGTAAAGCCTTCCCTCATAACTCATCAAAAAACCTTTAAATCGATCATCTCATATAAACATTATGGTCGTGCAAAAACATTAGGATTTCAAATTATAAAAATAGTAAATATTGCAACAAATCATTTAGACCCTCCATTTCGCTTTAAAAATAAGTGTTTACATATCCGCAAGATTTGTACTATTTTTTTAGTTTCAAATTTTATTGTTGGGGTTTGGAAATTACTTTTAGAGCCGATTTCCAATGGTGAAAGTGCCGTCCGATGAAGATTTGACGTGAGGTTTTATTTTGTTTTCATAAAGCCTGCGCCCCATGGAAACGTCATCCATCATTAGCTTCTCAACAAAAAGAATTGCAAATAAAATTAGAGGAAAGAGAACAACAATGACGATGAATAAAATGCTTTTCAATTGAGTGAATCAAAGGATTGAAGGACTTGTTCCAAAAGAGAAGTGGTGAGGGGATCAAGAGGATTTTCAGGTGAATCAGAGTAGGCAATGTTGAGGAGATAGAGCTTTCTTGATGCAACAAATGCAGCAGATAATATCCTCTTCAACCCACCTCTGGTGCTGTCCACTTTGTATTCCATCTCGTACACATCCAAACCCCCATCACCCTCTCTCTCCCCCACACGAATCAACTGTGCATCTTTTGTGCTCTCCTGCCACACAAACCCAACCCTTTCATTTCTCCACAACCCAAATTTCTCTCTCAAAAACCTCATCAATGGGTGCCAATGGGCTGGGTGGTTCAGCCACGTCTTAAAAAATTAGGGCCAGGGCCACAAACATGTGTTCCAAACTCCACATGCACTTTTGTTCTTTATAACTTTTTATTTTTTTTTAAGTTTTTATTGAAAAATGGTTTGATAAACTCCACATGCACTTTTGTTCTTTATGACTTTTTATTTTTTTTTAAGTTTCTATTGAAAAATGGTTTGATAGGAAAATCCCAATAAGTATGGGAAAACCTATACAAGTATTGGAAAACCTATACATCAATCATCTCGGCTATGGTGGTGAAAAAAAATTAGGATTTCAACTCTAAATATAGTATATATTGTAACAAATTATCTAGGCAGTCTATTTTACCCTAAAACCAAGTGTTCATATATACACAAGAACTACACATTCTTTGTGTTTCAAAATTAATTGCTGGTGGTGGAAATTAATTTTAGAGCCATCATTGATATTTCTTTTGTCCAGAGTGTTTTTTAGATGAGGATTTGATATAAAACTTTATTTTATTTTCATTAAGGCCTTATAAAAACTTTATCCTTTTTCTTTTTCAACTTGGCCGGCCGATAGAGCATGGCAGAGCTGGGCCTCTGCCTCTTTGGCCCGGTCCTAAACATTGTGCTCTCCTGCCACACAAACCCAACTCTATCGCTCTCCACAGCCCAAATATTTCTCTCTAGAACCCAACCCAACCATGTCTCATGGCCAAAAAAAAATGGTGTGCTCTCTCTCTCTCTCTAAAGGCCAATCCACCCATTTCTTGGAAAAGAGTGTCGCTCTCTCTCTCTCTCTCTGCATATTCAGAGGGAAATTGTTTGGCATGCATTAATGTTACATACATATCAAAAAACAAAACATACCTTTCTTTTTTCAGCTTGGATGAGCTTGAGGGCAACATCTTGGGGGCTTCCAAATTCTTTAAGAGAAGCTATGCGGACAGGATTCACCACCACCCCAATGTTGTCGCCCTTTGCGACTGGATCTTCGAAGAGAGCAGCAGCTCCTGCCTTCTCCACCTAACACAATTTCTATGGACCCAATCTCAAATTGCAAACAAATAGAGAGAGAATTTCAAATTGCAGTAAAATAGAGAAAGAAAGAGAGACCTTGATCCATGAGGAGGGCTTGAGCAAGGTGAACCTCTCCTTCGCATCCGTGTACCTCTCCAATTCTCCCTCTGTCAATCCTTTGTCTTTCTGTCTCTGCTGTTGTGTGGGTGTGGCACTGGAAAGAGGAGAGGGGAAGAGAGGGAAAAACGTCGTGGCCATGAATATGTCCCTCTTGCTAACCATGACTCTCATTGAGACATGATGCTGCTGAGTAACAACCATGACCATGGGATGAGAAGAAGTAGGTTGGGTTTTTGAGAATGAATTCAGAAAATGGGGAGTGAGGTTTTGGTAGTGTGGGAATGAAGAGGATGTTGAGATTGCCCATCCTTGGACTCCCATCTTTCACCACAAACCCAACTCCTCGTATTGGCTTAGCTTTGAGCGCTCCTCTACTCCAACATCACCATGCAAAACATGGACCATGGTGTATACTTCACCTCGATGGTGGAAAAAGTTTATATAAGGGGCAGTAAGGTGCACCTCAAAAATCCAAACCTACAGTGGAGAGTGTTTTGGCATAGGAGAATCCTTCAACTCAAAATTTCGACCTTGAGATGAATGGACGTGAAAAAAAAAAAAAAAATTGAAGTCCGAAAAATAGTATATCTTGTAACAGATTATCCGGACTGTCTATTTTCAAGATTTTCAAGTACTTGTTGATCTACTCGATGAACACTATTTTTAAAATTTTAAATTTTATATCTGAAGATAAAAAGAGATTTTGAAGCCATCGTATGACTTTCAACACCAAAACGAATCTTTAAATAAATTTTATAAGTGCACCTTACTTCTACTTATACAGTATAAGGAGGCAACCTTATACAAACCTCATCCTTTGATGATATTAACTTCAATCGCTCTTAGTGTACATATCCCCTTTCATGAAGCCATCTAGATGCAACCCTTGATAGAGTAAAATTTCAGACCAAGATTCATATAGCTTATCCTAAATAATTGAAAAAAACCATGATGATGAAGCGTTCAGATATTGATCTTTTTTCACCGTATGTGGACACATACTTTTAGGATACCTTTAATATCCTAAAATAATAGAATATTAATTGAAGGCTTTGGGTGGGATTTAAACCTTATAATAGTGTCCTCCCTCCCCCATCTTTATACTAATTGTATAGACACGTCTCAATATATTCAATTTTTAAGCTAAAGTATTGGGTACACAGTTTGTATGAGACTGCTAACTCATATGTAAATGTGCATCCTCTCTCCATGATTTGTTCTTTAGATGAATTTTAGTTAGAAATATACAATCTCTAACATAGAGATCGTTAATACGTAAAAACAAATACATTTGTAAAACTTTAAAATAAAAAAAATTGAAGAACGATTGTTACCTTTAGCCTTAATCGATAGTGGGAGTATCACTTTTTTCCATCCATCTTTAAGATGGATGATTGGTGCGTTAGGGAAACTAATGTTGAATTACACTCCCCACGGCACAATACACTTTTCCAAGTACTAGATACTTTTTGTATAACAAACATTGATGCCACACTCATAGAACAGTTCACAAGATGGTGGACTCTAGAACAATGCCTATAGGAAGTCTCAAATCAAATGATGGTTAAGTATATTCACATACTATTTAGGAAGGGACTATTCTCAAGGATAAATATACATTAAGGCCATTACTTTGGTAACAAGGTCATACTCAATATTGACCATTTGATGTGCAACGTGGCTGGCGATATGTCATTGACTATGCATAAGGTCCCAAATAAAATTTCTTCAACTTTGTGATACACCCCAATTTGTCAAATTTCACATCCAATGGCTAAGAGTAAATGTAACCTCTGTGTACCAAAGTGAATGGCCTTATAGTATACAATCCCATTTCTTAATGATAGCATTAGTTTTGTAAAATTTGCTTTTGTTAAGTAAAAACATGCAAATCTGGGCAGAGAGAACATAAAACATAAAGAGAATCGTCACATGTTAATTTAGGAGAACAAAAGCGGAGCTGGAATAAAGATGCATTTAACAAATTTCACCGGAATCTGTCTTGCATAATGTTGTGGCCAACACGGTATGGTTTGCTATATTCCTTTTGTACCTGAAATTTTTAGGAAATTCAATCATGAATACTGCCTCCCCTTCAATATGGTGCTCAGGGAAGCTCACAATAACATTTAGTGACAACAGGGGCCGTCGCATCAGCATTCCAGGCTATGCTCATAGCCACACAGATATATATATATATAGATAGATAGAGAGAGAGAGCTCCATTGGCAGTCAGTACCAAATCAAGTGCTAAAGCAGACATATATTAAAAGATTCATGTCATTACATTTTATTAAGAGGTTGTTTGTGTGCGTCTCTCTGTATTTCACTCAGCAATTTTCCTTGTGTGGATGTGTACTAACACTAATTTTGTTACATTTTACTTGGCAGTCCAAACAATACTAACCAACTGTAAAAGGATCAGTCTCATCACAAGAGTGAAGACTACGTACATTCAGCGATGGGCAATCTCACATGTGTCTTCTTCCAGGCTCCATAGCAAAGGAAGCCTCAGCTTCCTTTAATCTCCTTCCCCAATGGAAAAATGTCGACAAACTAGACAGATGAAGCAAGAGATATGTAGTCAGGAGAGCCAACCATGTCCTTTAATTTGATAGATTCTGGTCCATACATGTTATTTTTATATTACTAACAAATAAAACCCAAAAGCAAATCAAATATTCTTTGACCTGACATAGAATAACAGCATACCTGATCAAACCACCAAAAACCATATCAATGAAAAGCACATGCCACCAACTGCCAAGGATTGGATTTTGACTTAATGGATCTCAGGAAGGGTGATGGTATACCTAATCAATTGAAGAACATACAACTCTCAGTTTGGGCCTACTCATCCCACTAAATAATTCAGTAGAGGAAGAATTTTCTACCATATACCAAAGGGAAACCAGAAATGCAGCATTAAAATCATCTCAGAATCACAATTTTTTCTTCTTTTTTTCTTTAACGTGTTCACTATTGTATTGTATTAAAGAGTTTAGATGTACAGCTTGCCAAAAAAAAAAACACTTCCCACTACTCCAGTAGCTCTATACAAAACCAACCGAGAAGGTGGTAGATGCCAAAAATTACATACAGCAAAAAGGCAGCCAAGAAGCTGAAAACCCAAAAAAGGTGGACAGCAAGTATTCGCCTGTCAATGCTGCGCCTTTCTAGCAAGGGCATCTGCAACTTGGTGCCACACCCCTAAGGCCCATAGGATTACATTTCTAGAGTCTCCTTCCACAATAATTTCGGTGCTCCAAGGAGGATTGAAAAGTTTGAGCCCTTCTAGGAGAGCGAGAGCTTCTGCCATGGTGGAGTCAGCTCGACCGATGATTTGGCAAAAGAGAAGAGAATGCCTCCAATCCCAGCAGGACCTGCGTTGCCAAGCGAGCAGCCATCAAAGTTGAGCTTGGTCTTTCCCTGTTCTGGTCTCCAACAGGATGAGTGGGGATGTCGAGGGGCCTTACGGATAGGAGAGTCTACCAATTCAGGTGGAAGGCTGAGGTTGAGAGATGCTTGAAGTACTTGTGATTAGAGGCCCAAAAGTGACCTTCAATTTGAAGTTGACCCTGAGGATGTGGATAGGCGAAAAGCAGCCTTGAAAAATGCAATTGTTGCGCTCGATCCAGATGGCCCAAAGCGTGGCTGCTACGGAGGCCCTCTAAAGTAGGATTCCCAAAGAGGCCCATGGAAGGAACTTCACAAACTCGAACAGTTGGGGTACTGACCTAGGGGTAGTGCAAGACCTGTTGAAAAGTAAAAGAATATCCTTCCAAAGCATGCTCGCAATGCACCCATGGATGAAAAGGTGAGGGCTTAGTTTCCTCATCTGCCATGCACATGATGCAGCGATTTGGGTGATCATACCCCTTCTACAAAGTTGGTCTACTGTTAAGACCCTTTCGGAAAGGGCGATCCAACAGAAAAATTGGATTTTAGGAGGAATAAAGGCCTGCCGGGCCTTGGCTGCAATGGAGGGGGTGGGATTAGCGGTTGTAGTAAAGAGGATTAGTGTTTCCAATACAAGGAGGATACAGAAAATGAGCCGTCTGTGGTGGGGAACCAGATAATTTTGTCTTGTCCATAGAGGGAAAGGTATACAGGGTGTAAGAGGGCTTGGACTTGGAGGAAGACATTAGTCCCACCTTCAAGGAGATGTCTACGGAAATTTGGGTTCCGACGGCAGGAGGTTCCATTGGATTGAAAGGAGTCTGCAACCGAGATGTTGGTATCTCTAGCAAATAGGAGTGTGGCTGATCCAAAGGTCAGACCAGAAGTTTATGTTGCTGGCCACCCTAGCATGGAAACAAATGTTAGCTTTGAAGGGGAAAAGACAGTGTAAAACGGATCTCCAAGCTCCTGAGCTGGAGTTGTAGGATGTGAGATGGGGTAGCCATGGAGGGCTATAAGCCGGTATTCGTGACGAAGCACAGTTTGCCACAGGTAGCCTTCCTGGGTGGCCAAGAGCCACCACTACTTGCCCAATAAGGCCGGGTTTATTGAGCTTGAGGGAGTGGATGCCAGGCCCCCCTGAGACTTGGGCTTGCAAACTATGGTCCAAGAAATGAGATGGTATTTCTTGGTTTCGCTATCCCATGAGTCTTTCAAGATGAGATGCAACAGCAGTGGGCATGTGGAAGAGGGACATATAGAAGATGGGGACATTGGAAAGGGTAGCCTTGATGAGGGTTACTCTGCCGGCTGGGGACAGGAATCTGCCTTTCCAAGTGGGTAGCCTCTGATCAAATGTGTCAATTATTGACCCCATTGCCTGAGTTTAGATTTGCCATGACAGAGTGGGAGGTCCAGTTAGGTGGAGGGGAGATTGTCCACCACACAGCCCCATCTATCAGCGAAAACTTGAGTGGCCGAGGGCTATATGTCAATACCAATCATCTTCGATTTGGCCATGTTAACCCTGAAGCCAGTGGCCAATTTAAAACACTTGAGAAAGAGGAGAAGCGAATCCACTTGTTGCTCGAAGGCCCCACAAAAAACGAGGGTGTCATTGGCATATTGGAGATGGGAGATGACCAGACCTCCATTGGAGCAAGTGAAGCCGTCCAAAAGATTGTGTCGATACAACCTTACTAGGGACCTGCTGAAGACCTCGGCAACAGTGGCAAAAAGGAATAGAGACTGGGGGTCCCCTAGTCTAAGACCCCTAGAAGACAGAAAGAAGCCCTTGGGCATGCGGTTGCGGAGAACCGAGAAAAAGGGGTTAGAGATGCCCCCTTCGATCCATTTACACCAACGAGGATCAAAGCCCATCCAAAGAAGTGTTTCGTCTAAGACCTCCCAGTCAACGTGGTTGTAAGGTTTTCCAATTCCAGTTTGATCAGAAACCCCAGAATCTTGGATTTGGTTCCTAAGTGTATGCACTCGTGGGCGATGAGGGCACCGTCCAAAATTTAGCGGTCCTTCACAAAAGCTGTCTGAAATCCTTGAGTTCTTCTATCCCCTCCGCTTTAGGAATGAGGGCAATGAAGGTGGCGTTCATACTAAGTAGTAGAATTTCAAGATTGATAAGTCCTAAGAATTCTCATTTACTGATGCAAATGCTCACTGCTATAATGAATGGGAAAGAAATAAAGCAATGAAACATTCCAATGATAACTGAAGGCACAATGTATCTTATCTCCTTGGACATAATCCCTGCAAGAAACATACAAGGTTATGATCACTGATACCATACTATTGCTTTCCATGGTCCAACCAGCATAACAGAATTGATGTTGCGAAGGAGCCCTAGTATCTCTGTGTTGCACATGCTCAAGTCATCCACTGACCACAGACTACTTCAATATATTCTAATGATGGAAAATCATCTACATCTTGTTCCTGAGTCGGACACATTCCTGGTTTCATATCTGTGACCAACTAACTCTCTACAGCAACCACAAAACTGCAGATTGTACACACGCACCAGAGAGAAAGAGACGCTTTCCTTCATTATGATCAGAGATGTGAAAAAGAGAAATACAAACAAATTGATACAGCAGAAAAGATTAAATGCATTACCCAAAAAGTAGAAGATTAATCTGCACTTCAGGGAAAACCAATAAGCAAAAGATCAAAGAAAAGGATCCAATTCATTTTCACTCTCTAATATCTCAATACAAAATGAACTTTCCAACAAACCTTCTCAAACTCTTAAGAATTTACATCAAGGAGACGTGTGGGACTTGGTGAACAAATCAGAAGTACATATGGACTAATGCAATCCAAGACAAATAAAATAAATATGAATCTTCTAAACCAAGAAAGCTCAATTTGCTTACTGGAAGTGGAGATACACCACGAGCATTAGAAATCTCTATGCATAACACCAAAAATGGGACAACAGAGTGAAAGCTACAAGCATTGTAATAACATCATCATCATCATCATCCGAGTGTTATCCCAACTATTTGGGAAGCATTATTAATAACAAAAAGAAAAAAATCCTAGAAAGCATGAACTCAGCATCCTATAGCACCAGAAAGGGCAAATCTCACTTTTCTTTTCTCCCAAAAACAGTTAATATTCCCCTTTTATGCATGATGCCCTAAAATAATTCATAACGCATATACAAAAGCCCAAAACTCAAATAAAATATACCTAATGATAGCCCACAAACCCTATTCATCATAAGTCACAACTGAACCGTTCCAAAACCAGAACCTTCTTTTTCCATGTCCAATCAGCAACACCAGTTAGTTTTGTGACAAAGCCTAACAAAAATGCCTGGGAACTGTTTGAAGTTGAAATAAGGTATACAACAAATGCCAAACATTCCTTTTGGCAAATATCATATTTTATTCGATATATAGTTTGAAAAATATGCAATTCACATATAATAATAGAGCAAAGATCCAAACATACGGTTTGATACATGGGAATACCAACACTACCCTTTGATAACATGTGTAACAACAGTAATCCTCAATATATAACATATATATATGCTAACCATAAACTACTTTTTCTTGTTATAGATGCACCAAAGAAACATAAATGAAATAAGATCATTATATTAAGACCATACCTTGATGACCTTTCCAGACAGCCCAATGAAAAGCTTTCCATTGCCATACAGTAACGAGGTCACAACTGTATCACAGTCCACAACCCCAACTGGTCTGATATCCACATCAAACTCACGTTCTTGCAATTCCTATAGTGAATAGTGCAAAACGCATTTGAGAAAAAATCTTCTAAGAGCAGTGAAAAATAAAATTAAAATCCCAAATAAAAACAGACACAAAGATTACAAATCCTCAGAACTCATAGCATCTATTGAAAGGATTATTGATCATGCAATGTTAGGAAATTATGTCAAAAGCGTCCAAAAAGAGGAACTGGGTAAAATTAGATACTTACATGTATATTCACTATCTTATCCCAACCTCCTGTGAATAGCCATTTGCTTCTCATTTCAAGGGCAACAATAGCACCCCCATTGATTTGCTCCGAATTCAAAAGCACACCATTCCTCCACATCTGAGACAAACAAAAACCTGAATATACATAGCGCATTCTATTGATTTATATATATCCCTAAATTAAGTACAGGATCTTCCACATTGTGCCTGAAGATAAATGTAAACCCATGGCGAAAGTGCAAGAAAGTAAGAATTTAGCAACAGAACTCCAACAAACAAGAGGAAGTAACATTATTGTCAAACTGATTAAGCAAAAAACATGGTTTAACAGGAGTACTACTTCTGGGAAGAATAGACATTTTGTGTTCAATGTTGCGGGTGAGAAGAGTAAATTGGGCACAGAATTATACAAAGAATATCTTTCATACATATCCAACTTGAGCTTGATGACAAAAGGAACAGAATCTTAACCAAAGAAAGCAAGTCAACCTGTTTTTTTAGAAAATAGATTGCATGGCTGAGATGCACATTGCAAAGATTATCCATACCAGATGTTATCATGTTGTAGTGTCCTACATAAGTACACATTGGACACCAGACCTGCCACATCATTCCTGTTTAAAAGGCAGGGCAAGGTTTGTCTTAAAGTTACATGGAACATATCCATCCCACCTATGCAAAGAGGCCCACCATAAGAAGGCCAGCCTGAAACGAGCAATTGGTGACTTGTAACTAACAGCCACATCAAGGGGACAAAGCCAAGGAAGAAAATTTCAGTCACTTTTGTCCCTTTTAAACCAGAAAAACATTGGGTTGGTAGGGGGCCAATGGACAGTGTTACATGGACACCAACACAGGTATATATATTTAGTATGTGTTTAGGTGTCTAGTACATGAGGCCCAAAACCCAATACTTCCCCCACATCTGTACAAGTGTAACTGAGTAAGATAATCCAATACATAATGCAATTTCCTATATTGATATACATACACCAAGTAATGCAGCAGTACAGGTAAGCATCAGATTTTACGAGACAAGAAGTAGTGAGTGCAAACTCTATTGTGAATTTTTGGTAATGTTATATTTCGAAGAAGATAATGATATTTGTTAATATAACATAGTATCATATTGTGTTCACATAAAGCTAGCCCGGTAAAGTGGTAATGATGACCCTCATATTTAAGTATTTTATGGTTCAAAATCCTAACATAAGCTAAGTTGTTTTTCACATTTAAAACTACTTTAAACCCCCAAGTCAAAACTACTTTAGCCCATGTCATCATCATCATCATCATTCAAGCCTTATCCCAACGATTTGGGGTTAGCTACACGAATCTTGTTCCATAATTTTTCTCTATCAAGGTTCACACCCTCAGTCAGGCAATATTCACTATATTTTTTCTCACCACTTTCATCCAATGTCCTTTAGGGCCTTCCCCTTGTCTTTTTAGAAACTTCAACTTGAACCAAATCATCCCTCTTAACTAGTATTATTCTAGGTCAACGTTGTACGTGACTAAACCACCCATATCTACTTTCCCTCATTATTGCCTATTAGAGCTATCCCTAAGTTCCTTTGAATGTATTCATTTTGAATTCTTTCCTTCCTTGTCTTGCTGCTCATCCATCTCAACATCCACATCTCAGCCACACTCAACCTATGCATATGTTGTTTATTTATTTTTTAATATTCCATTGCATAAAGCATAGTTGGTCTTACACTCATCCTATACAACTTCCCCTTCAGTTTCATTAGTATGCGACGATCAAATAAGACACTGGAAGCACATCTCCACTCTGTCACCCAACTCAAATTCTATGAGCAATATCTTCATCAATCTATCATTTTTCATAAACTATCAACCCAAGATATCAAATTTAATCTCTTTTTGGTACTTATTAGCTATCAATCTTAACTAATTCCTTGTTTTTGCTCTTATTATTACTAAACTTGTGTTCTATATATTTTGTCTTAGTCTGACTAAAATCAAAACCTTTAGATTCTAAAGCATCCCTCCAAAGTTCTAACTTTGCATTTATGCCATCTCCAGTCTCATCAATCAAAACTATGTCATCCACAAAGAACATACACCATGGGATCTTATCATATAGATGACTAGTTAACTCGTCCATAACCAAAGCAAAGAGATATGGGCTCAATCCTGACCCCTAATATAGGCCTACTGCCACTGAAAACTCACATGTCTCTCCACTAGTTGTCACATTAATTAGTGCTCCCTTGTACATATCAAAGGTATCCTTTTTTTTCCAGCATCCACAAAAAGGTATCCTATCCTATGCTTTCTCTAAATTAATAAAAGACTATATGGAGGTCTTTTATGTTCTCCTTGAACTTCTCAATCAATTGCCTAAGGAAAACAGCCCCAATGATTGACCTCCCTGGCATAAATCAGAAGAGATTTTGTGATACACTTGTTTGTCATTGCTCAATCACACTTTACCCCCATATGGCTCAAAGAATTTAAATTCTTTTAAAACAGCTTTAACCCCACGTGGCTTGATTCTTTGGAACTTGGACAAAAAATAAGCTCCCAAGAATCAAACCATAGACAAAAAAAGAAGTATAAATGTTAGACTATCCTACTAGTTAAACCTTAAAGTTCTTATGATTTAAAATTGCAAGTTACCATATAAAACACTTTTAAAAAAAGTGTCATCATGGTGGTAAAAATAGGCGATGTCAACACAGGAGTTTTTGGAAGCACGTGCGAAAGTGTCAACACACTGCACCAAAGAAAATATCAACATAACACTTGCCACACGAGCATAGCATTTGTTGGTTCTTGGATCCCGAACAACCAAAACTTGGGCCTTTTTGGCCTCAAAGTTAATGTAATTTGCTTCAAATTCAAAGCATTGTAAAGAAACCACTGAATCGAGCATTAAGAGCTCAAGGAAGAGTGCTAAACTCTTAATAAAGGAACAGGAGTTCTCAGGATCTTGCAAGTTATTAACAATAGAACAAGAGCTGACCATTCTCTTAATGGTAGAGCACATTGAACAAGCTCCTAAGACGGAACAAATAGTGGAATCTCTTAACCGCGAAACAAGATGTGGACTCTTGATGTCAGAACATGAGGTCAATTCCCTAAAGCAAGATGACCAAGCATAAAGATCAAAGAGCATAAAGCTCTACTCTTAATTACACATGTCATGGTGATAAAGCCGTTGAGCAAAGAACTGAGCAAAAACCTCAAAGAACATGAAGTTTTATTGTTATTGGTAGCAGTGTTAACTCGAAGATTCTTATTTTCTTAGATGTCGTGTGTCGACATGTGCCGACACTCTCTTGATACTTGTCCGGTATAGTGACCACCTACTTTTATTACTGTGTCGACACTTATTTCGGAAGTATCTTATACGAGAACTTGCAATTTAAAATCATATAAGCTTTAAGGTCCACCTGGAAGGATAACCTAGCATTTATACTTCTTTCTTTGTTTATGATGATCTTTAGTATAATTCCTAGGAGCTTATTTTGGGCTCAAGTTTCAAACAATCAAGCCACATGGACGGCAGTTGTTTGAAAAGAATTTAAATTTTTGAGCCACATTGGGGTAAAAGTTTTAAAATTTGAAATGCATTTAAACACTTTTTGAGCCACACGGAGTTAAAGTAGTTTTAAATTTTGAAATGCATTTGAACTTTTTGAGCCATGTGGGGGATGGGGGTTGGTAAACTTGTTATTAAAATGTAAAAACAACGTAGCTTAAGCTAGGATTTGAGCTTTAACTCTTGAATATGTATGGCCAACACTACCACTCCATCAGAGGAGCTTCATGTGGACATAATGGAAATACTATGTTATGAATACAAACATCATTATCTTTTCAAAATAAGACACTATCAAAAACTCACAAGCAGGCTTGAACTCACTACTCTTGGTTCCTAAAATCTGATGCTTACTTATACCGCTCCACTACTTGGTGTATACACATTAATATAAGAAATTATATTACATAATGGATTATATCACTCAGTGACACTTGTATGTACATGTCGAGAAAGTATTGGGTTTGTGGCCTCACATTAGGCACCCAGACCCATCGTAAATACCGACACCTGTGTCGGTGTCCATGTAGGATTGATTATTGGAATAGGAGACCCAATGACAATTGCCATTAAGAAACGTCCAAGCATAAAGCTCAAAGAACCCTGAATCGCAAAACTGGAGTCATGGGGACAATGCCTTACAGAAAGAATTGAGCATAAAGCTCAAATAGCATGAGGTTCCACTCTTAACAGGGAAACACATGTTGCATTGACAATACAGTTTTGAAAAGAGCTACATTGAAAAGAACTTTGTATATTGAACAAGTAACCAGCAAATGCTAAAAAATACAAACAAAAGTGAGTTGTACTCAACATGGACCTAGAGAAATGAGATGCCCTCGGTGTCTTCAAGTTTTTCAATTCCAGATGCAATCAATTTTCAGCGAGGATACCATCAGGATACAACCTAGCACAGTGAAGAAATTTATATCTTATTTTGGTCTGCACACCCAAATAGAACACTAGAAACATGAACAACTAGTTGATTCACTTCAAACTAGGACAAGGAACAATTGAACTCCAGTTCAAGAGAGAGAAAAATGAGCAGAGAAGCACCTTCCTGAAACTCCAGTAAAGAGAGAATAAAAATGAGAATCCAAACATTCTTTCTCTACATTTTGAGGCTTTAATAGATCCTCCAAGAGGCAAATGGTCGAGTTACACTCCTATTGGTTCTCATGGAGGTGGGCAACCATTGGCCCCTCACAAGGTGGCCGCCCATTGGCCCACCAAGAGGGGGTTCAAATCAATGCCCTACCAAGTTACAAATGACAGTTCTTTCGACATGAAATGCCCTTTAAAATGTCAGTTGGTTAGAAACACAGCATTAACAACTAAACCAACCTCCTCCAAACCCTAAACCTGAAAAAAGAACGAAAGGAAAATTCCTTTTAACCTTTATTATATTTAAAAAAATTATAGTGGGAATAAAAAACCATTAATTTTCATATCTCACATAAACGTTAAGCATGCAGGAACAGTCAGAAAGTTATATATGCCAAGACATTAACACCCAACACATTATTGTTAATTGATTTTCATAAGCAATTATGAACTAATGGTCATCAGCGGATGTTCAGACCCAGATTCAAATCGAATATGGGAAAATATAATTCATCAAGCTTTGTGGTGTCTGGTTATGGCAGTATCTGGATCCTTCTCAATAAAATTCATGTAATTCAAGTCATGTGGAAACAGTGAACGAAAATTTGGCAGCCTAGGCGGCCCAGGAGACTCTCCAAACCTAATAGGACCTAGGTGAGGCCCTATTCAGGTTGGATTTGGCGCCCACCCAGGCGCTCTAGGGCTGCCTAGGTGGCCAGATGAAACCCTTGGCCAGGAAAATCTGCATATGCAGCAAAAAATTAAATGGGAGACAGGGAACGAGTATGAATGGAGAACAACTGAAGCAAGACCACGAAAATCTACATATGCAGCAGGCTGGGAGGAATTCTATCTCCACAATGACAGCACTAATATGTGTAGAAGCTTGCAAAAACTAATGATAGCATCAAACTTCAGGAATCTCCCCAAATAATATCTGATTTTGTTAAAATACTAATATGAATTATGCATAAATAAACTTTTGGAGCAATAACTGTAATCCAGTATGAACAAAAGACATGTCTATACAAAAAAGCATTTGATTATAGAAGAAGACTACATTTGAATGTTTAGAAAAGAAAACAGCCACCATGAGGAAGCCTTGTCCAACATGGTGGTCACGCTTGGACCATATTACAACCCAAATTCAGAAAAGCTTTTTCATTTGGGTAGTTCAGCAGTAGGATTCAAACTTGGGATGTAGCGTTGCAATGTCAACACTTTAAATAATCAAGCCCAAGTCCAAGCCCAAATCCTAAAATTTTGAAAAGCTAATAACCAACATGAAGAGTACCACTCCAACATATTAGTTATGCCTGGCAGCCATAATTTAACTGCAACTCACATTTAAAAAAACAAGCCAAAATATATTAGATACATCAAACAGGAGAATTTCATTCATGTCCTATGTAAGTACACAGAATGGCACTTACGTACTTACCTTTATAGAGCCATTCTCGTAAGATGCAACAAGTATACTGTGGTCCACTGAAAGGGCTGACACACAGCTCACACTACTGGAAGCATCATCTCCTAGTACAGCAAGAGGAGTATGGCTATTAATCCACCATAAACGAACAGTTCCATCCCAGCTTCCACTATAAAGGATCCCATCTTTTACTGCCATGGAAGAAACTGCAGACTTATGTCCAGTCATTGTACATATGAGAGTGTAATCCTGAAAAATGAAGTAGTGTGATTATGAAAAATTCAAGTTGATATAATAACTTGGTTTAAAAACCAAGTTGATTTGCATTAATGAATCATTTTTTAAAATGCAACATATGACGCTCCTTAAGCTAAAGGGGATATCAAAACAGTCAACAATACTCATCAGCTATTGGAGCACAATCTGCACATCAATTAAGGAGAAACACAAGAAGTGAAATTCAAAGTAGTAGATCAATATTAGACATGCAGTCACACAATGATGTGACCAATGTAAGGATGTCTCCTGAAGATATAAGAAGAACACAAGATATAGTGATGAGCCCCAAAGTCTTCACCGAATTAGAAGTATTTGGATTAGATGGCTTTATGAGACTAATTCAATGTTAAAAGTAAACTGTAAAAAATAAAATATTGATATAAAAACCATTAGTGTAAGCTTCAAGATAACTAGTGTTCCCAATGAGTGATTCCACATTTTACTTGTTTGTGCATTCTTTGAAAAATCAATCCTGAATGACTACAAAGGAAAAAACTTTCATCACTCCATATATATATATATAAAGTTCCCTAATAGACAATATAAATAAAATACGCATCACTTAAGTTTTCTACAAAATGTAGTCTTACAAAATGATGTAGAAAATATGTAGCATCCATGGCATGCAGAATGAACAGTTACGTTCATGGATCATAACAAGATGTTAGTTAAAAGGCAAAAAAAAAAAAAAAAAAATCAATTTAAGTACATACTTCGTTACACAAAAATTGAATTGCAAGATAACAATGAAACTTATATCATTAGACTGAATATACATTACCTCTAGAGACCAAACTTTTATTGATTTATCCCCACTTCCACTGTAAAGGTAGTTGGCCCCAGAAGCAGCCAGAGCATGGACACCACTGTAACGCCAATCATTATGTTCGGACCATTTCTTTATAGGCTCATGGACAAGCACAGGACTGATGGTCCATACAAAAATATTGTTTCCACTATCACCACTTACGCACAAGGTTTCCTTTGCATGCACAACAAGTAGTGCTACTATTCTATGCCCATGACCTTTTAAAAATTGTACATGCGAGAAGTCCTGTAGGAAATGATATTAGCACACTTATCAACATACACTAAGAAAATAAGCTTTCAATTATTCGTATTTCGTACTCTTTACTAAATATGTATACCTATGAATTTATGATTATAACTTCAAAATGTACATTGGATGTCGTCAAGAGTAACAAAGTACAAGATAACTATGCCAATTCAGCAAGTCACATAGCCACAATAGAATATACTAATGATTTCACACATTTTCGTCATATTCACCACAATGGTGACGGCATAGCATAACATTCACTTCTTTACAGTCTAGTATAACGCTTGCTTAATAATACGGCCCGACCGACGTCAAGCGTTCAAATTGATCAAAGCAAAGAGGCGGATGACCGGATAGTCAAAAGTGCGTCTATCAACGATAGATGATGCGCATCAGACTAGCTTCGTGGAACATCATGACAAACCTATCTACAATTTGTAGTAATTTAATAATGCGGCCCCAATAATAATCATTATACCTCCAAGCTCCCCATTTCAGCCTGCAATCTTAACCAGTACCATCTGAGGGATTTAGTAGGGTGCCATTATTTCTTCCCCAGCGAATGGAACATAGAGATGAACACAATCATGCTAAGTCTCTATCACTCCTACCTTCACCGAAGCCGCCATAATTCTCATCCTAATGAGAATCACAGAGTTCCTTTCCACCCCCCCACCCACCAAAAAAAAAATATGGAGATTTTCCAAAAAATGAGAAAGGCAAACTCCATCTTTTGGACTTGTTTGCCACTTTGAAAATGAATAAGTGTAGCTAAGATGAAGATATTGCGATGGATGAGTGGCAAGACAAAAAAGGATAAAGTTTGGAATGGATACATCCGAGTGAATTTATGGGTAACTCCAATAGGCAATAAGATAAGGGAAGTAGACTTGGGTGGTTTGGCCATGCCCAGCATTGACCTAGAACACCGGTTAGGAAGAGTGATTTAATTCAAGTGAAAGGTTCTAAAAAAAGGCAAGGGGAAGGTCCAAAGGGACCTGGATGGAAGTAGTGAGGAGAGATATGGTGACTTATGGTCTAACAAAGAGTATGACATTTGATAGAATGGAATGGCCGAGCAGGATTCATGTAGCCAACCCCAAATAGTTGAGATAACGCTCGGATGATGATGATGAGTTTTCACTTTGAAAATGTTATCCCTATCTTCATCTATTTTCATTTTTTTTAACATTAGATCTAGATGAAATTTGGAGAGCATGCGCACCTTATCAGGACATGTATGTATCAACTCAAATAACATAAAATGACCAAAATAGGCCTCAAAATTTCTAGAGTATTTCAGTCGTTTTATTTCTTTTGATTTTTGAAATATCTACATTATACTTTTTATAGGTCTGTGATGGGGAGAAGCATGGACATCCAAAATTTTAGCTCAATCCAATGTATACAAAAATAAAATAAAATTGAAATACTCATACATGCTCTAGACCATACAATTGAGATTGGAGAATTTCGATAGGACTATTTGGTCATATCGGCCCATCTTCATCCATTTTTACTTTCTTTAGGTCAGATCGAAATGAAATATGAATGGTGTGTGCCTCATTAGGGGGGAGCATTTGAAAAAAATAAATATAAAAAAATGAAATAAAATGACCAAAATACTCATTAAGTTTCTGGGTCATTTCAGTCATTTTAATTTTTTCAAAGTATTGTTTTATATTGTTTATAGGTGCCTGAGGGTGAGAAGTATGAATGCCCAAAATTTTAGCTCAATCAAATGAAAAAAAAAAATTTGAAATTTTAGCTCAATCAAAAAAAAATTTTAGCTCAGTCATACATGCTCGCATTTTATTGGTGAAGTATACTTTTCTTATGTGATCTAGACCGTCCTTTTTCTTAGTCCTACCGTGGATGAGCTACGATTTTTGAAATCACATTCATCTAACAAATATCACCCTCTCATCAATGAAACTTCAATTAACGGTTAGAACTGGCTAATTTCTAGATCTCCAAGTTTACAAAGCCCCAATTTAAACCAAAATTAGTTTTCCAAAATCCCAGAGTTCCAGACAGCTTAATCAAACCTAATATATTCTATTACCATGCACTCAAACTTCCAACTTCTGGATTTCAGACTGATTCTAGCTTCCAATTGCCAAACAACCGCTAAGTATGATCCATATCCCCGAGCAGCACAACAATTCAGTGATCTTGGATTCCAAACCTTATGAACAAACACGATTGTAAAAGGAAATGCGTATGATTCTCACTTTAGTATATCTTCAAGGATTTGTGCAATGTAAACTCAAAAATTAAAAAGGACTCTGCCAGCCTAAGGATATGCTTTTAGCAAGCCAAATAATGCTAAATTACTAATGCCATTTAAAATGTGAAACCCACTTTTTATATCCTTTAATACAACTAAAATTATAAAACTATGTCGAAAAGTTGGGATAAAGCTCGGATAATGATGATGATGGTGATGATCATGATGACGTCATCGGAAAGTTGAGCTTTATCCTATCAAAACCTAAAATAGCATGCCTTTATCACATTTGGACAAAACAAAGATGAGTCCATACCTTCAAGGACCACACACCAATAGTTTTATCAAACGAGGAGCTCAGAAGATAATCACCTGCAAAGATACAAATATTCTTATCATTCAATGCCAGTGTCAAAGATTGCTGATGTTTTATGATGATTATGATGAAACTCCTTTATTTCAATTGCTTCAAAATGGTGGTGAAGTAACTAAAGGAGCTTAAATTATGGAGTCATATGAATTGTCAAAATATTAGAAAAAACAATAGAATTGTGCTCGTAATTTGAGAACAAAGAAAAGGACGAAAATAAAAGTATTGACCAAATATCGTTTCTTAAGCTATTTGGACAACTAAGCTCAGAAAGCACTTCCATTAAATTGCTCAGGACTTGCAAATACATGGCACAGATTGACTTGAAAACCATTGCTTTAAGTTTGTGCCCAGGAAAAGAACTAAAACTAAACTCAGGAATTTGGAATGCAGCTTGAGAAAGAAAAGCAAGCACAACATGGGATGTGGCTGTGTTTCTCGGGAAGAGGTTTGACTTCTCTAATTCTAAAGGGATATCCTTTGTGCATTTCATCCAAGGCCAATGAAGAAGTAGACACCATTTTGAATCAAGCGGTCATTTAGAGAGAATCTTGCTCTTGATGTGGAGATTGAACCTAGGGTTTTGAGATGCCATCTAGACATGTCCAGGACTCAAGATTGATGATTATTTGTCATCAGTGTTCGCAAAATCGAACCATAACGGTTAACCGGACATGGGGTCAGAAGCGGTTTAACCGGCCTAACCAGTAAACCGGCCTAACCAGTAAACCGGCCAATTCAACCGTTCTAATCCAGCAAGTCCCGGGCGGTCAAAAAATTGTTGAAAAAAATAAGAAAGATACAAAAAAATCTATTAAATTATGAAAAGTATATAAAGAATGATTAAAACAAAATACATTCAAATGAAGTTGAAAGTTAATGAAAAAAATGGATTTTAAATAATCGATTAGTGCCTAGGGGGTATTTTTAAAAAAATTCGAAAAAGATGAGAAAATATAAAAGTGAGTATTAATGACCAAAACAATTTTTTATCTTTACCGTAATGTACAGAATATTAAAAACTGTATTACAAAACCAAATTCCTTATCTTTAGGATTTTATACTTTTTTTTTTTTAATACCAGCCGATCACCAAAACCGCCCGAAACCGGAACCTGCAAGGGGCCGGTTCCGATCTAACTGGGCAGTCACCAGTTAGATCACCTGGTTTTTCTAACAATGTTTATCATACCTTGTTATACCTTTTACATTTTCTCATATTTAACAAATATCTTTATTACCAGGCAAAAGAAAAGAAAAGCAAAATGCATATCAGGCTCAGTGAACAACACCAAAATAAATTGTTCCCTGATTTCAGTGTAGTTGGACCTAGAACAGCAAAGAAAGAAAATTGAAAATCGATATCTTTAATCTCTTTTGGCAATGTTTTAACTAAAATTTCTGCAAGATAAATGGTTGAACCAATCAATTCAATCGAAGAAGATAATTCAGAGACTACTATACCATTATCGAGCATGAAGTGTAAAAACATACCACAGATTGCTAAACCTGTGATGCAATCATGGTGGCCATCCAAGGTCAAGCTTTCCATGTCAGGCACCATATTTGAACCCCCCTCGTCATTTCCATCAGTATTACCATTCCCACTAGTTTCCACTGAACTCAAATGAGAGTCACTTTTTTTTTGCATTTTTTGCATAGTGCGTTCAACAGTATTGGACAAAACGAGCAACTCCCCAGCAACTAAGCAACATACAGCTTCTTCTTGAGTAACCAAACCAGACACAGTAGAATTCCAAGGAGATTCAATGAGATCAGTTCTCATACATCTCCAAATATCAATCACATCAGGGCGACTCTCTGTGTCATAATCTAAACATTTGGAGAGGAGATACCCCAACGGTTCGAATTGCTTGTTTGAGTTTAACAGCTCCATTATATAAGCTAATTTCTCCTTCAAAACAACTGTTTCATCGCTTCTTGAGCAAATTGTGCAGAAGAACTCCTCAATTCTTGATTTCTGATTGAAAATAAGGTGCAGAAAAACACATGCCAATGTCCAACTATCTGATTTGAACGAAAAAGAAAACCCCCCTCTCGATGGCAACAAATCATTGGAAAGTGCATTAAACAGCTCTGGGCTCAAGAATTTTTGTGCCCTGACTAGATCAGA
The DNA here is from genome assembly GCF_000471905.2 of Amborella trichopoda. Next base: position 5,964,620 of record NW_006499159.1, read on the forward strand.
AAAGGTACAGTCTTGATCAAGGAACATCCTTATTCCCCTCCCAATCAACAAAACATTCTTCAAGTCCAGAACCACGAGACCCAATTCATCAATACCAAAACACGAAGGACCTAAATATCCAATGGCTATGCCCTCCGCATGCAACTCCATGAAAGCTTCACAGAGCTCTAAGCCTATTCTCAATATCATCTCCAGACCATGCTCTGAAAACCCACCCTGCAACTCATCAGAGTCCACCAAGAAATCAAAATCTAAAGCAGAACCATGGTGCGCTATCCTCTCAAAGACCAGCATAAGAACCCCATCTGAATCCATCCATAACCCATAAGTCCTGGAAAGTCTGCGTCTAAGCATAGAGGCTTTCAAGAGAAGCTCAAGCTCTTCCCTCTGCTCCTTTCTCAACCTATTAAGCATTTCCATTACTCGTGTCATGTAGCTCAAACGCAACCGTTGAGAACCAGACAGAGAGGAATCCCGCGCAACAGGCAAAAGGCTCACCTCCTGATCCTTTTTCAACCAATTCCTCCATGAAAACATCACTCTTCCTTCGAATTGCATATCCACGAATTCATCGCTCCCCTTTGTTGTGGAGGAGGAGGAGGCCTCAATGGCTTCGCTCGGGATCACATACTCTCTCCATGTCTCGTAGAAGCTTGCATCAAAGGAACGCGCAAATCTGACATTGCTGCAATTATCGTCGAAATCAGAATTGGCTAGGGTTTTGAGATGAGGGTCGGAACCATTGCCAGGAGAGGTTTTCGGATTTGCCGAGGTCCGGACGAGTCGGAGGAGGTCAATGTTTTTGGGGAGGGCAGAGGGGCCTTGAGGCGGAAAGGGGACCAGGTGGTTGCACTGAGGGCACCGGATGGTGCCAGCGAAGTTATCGTGGGAAGGGAGGTTGACGATGCAGAGTTGGCAGAGGGAGTGTCCGCAGGCGAGGACCCTGGGGATCACCTGGTGGGGATCGTAGACTTGGAGACACACAGGACACTCCGGGATATCCATCTCCATCGTATTCATCGAGTCTGGGTTACACTTACACCTACAAATTGGTTGGACAAACCAAGACACGCACTGCAATTGGGAGAGAGTGAAGCTGAGAACAGAGAGGTGGAGGGATTTATTCGTAAGGAGAGAGGGAGGAGGTTCGCAGGAGTTGACTGAGAAGGGACGGGACAGCAGGACGAAGACAAAAATAGTGGACAGAGACAGATTGGCGGGAATTATATGGATAGCAGTCAATGAGGGAGAACCTGGGAGGTGGGGACTGCGGATCCGACCTCAGCTGGGCTTGAGGGGTGGATTCGATCCGGGTCTCGATATAGATCTGAAAATATACAAATATTTGAATATTTGAGTCGGGTCTAGTTAGGTCCGAGTCTGGGTCTGCGCCCTGCTGGACGTGACTTGACTCTTTGCCACCCCTATATTTTGCGGAATCAATGGTTTGAATCGGCAGTTTAGCCAATTGTATTAGTCAATGGTTTAAAAAATGGATCGGTGATCCGGATTGGGTTTTTAAAAAATCGATCCGGATCGGTGAATCGGCGATTCGGATCGAAAATCAGGTAAATCGGTCAGAATAAAGCTTAAAAAAAATTCAAAAAAATTATTAAAATTCATTATAAATATTGTTTTTTAGGAATTCAATAAAAAATGAGGGTACTCCATTAAGAATTTTCATGTTTTTGAATGAATATGCGAATATTGATATGTTCTTTCCCTGCATGAACCGTCATTCAGCATTTAATTTACAGTATTTCGTGTTCATCCCTACACTGTTGCTGTTGGGACTCGATATGTGAATAATATGGCTGGGATAGGGTGGCTTCAGAATCATCATCTCTCTCATTTTCTCTTTGAATAATATGGATTAAAAAAAAAAAAAACAAATTT